>CBVK0100543004.1:0-17989 GCA_900067695.1 Picea abies | reverse complement strand
ATATATATATAATTTCTAACTAAATTACAATTGAAAATTTAAAGGCGTACCGTAACATTAGGTGAATGATCCAAATTCGTTGTCCTGCACTTGCGCTCTGTCCAACCCTTGCTTGCTGACCGCTGAGACCTCATTGGTACCTCCTAGCCAACGCTAAAGGTACCATTCTTCCCCCTGAGCCCCCCGAGCTGAAAAGGGGCCATGCACACAAACCAGAAATAAGCTAGCTCCCAGCTCTCCTCGCAAGGTCGAGCTACCACTCTCTAATCGAGCTGGGAATCCCAACTCCCACAAGAAAAATCAGTCAAGAAAAATATCGGCAGTGTAACCTTACGCCTACCAGTCATGATCCATTCCCCTCCTCTCCATTTATTTTATAGATTTCTTCTTAGTGACCTTTCCATTTGCACATTAATTTAGTTTTATTAAAAAAATATTAGTAAATATTCTCCCCCGTACACTTGTCACCCAATCCCTTAGTTGCACCAGAAATTTATTTAATTAAATAAATTAAATTTCCCATTTTCTTCACCCACCTAAAAGCACTCCTCAATGTCCCATTATTCCTTCACATTCCCTTAATGAATAACTTTTAGGGACCTAACCCCTCACGTAGGTAGAATAATATATTCTGATGTAATAAAGGTCAATATTAATAAGGCCTAACAATAATGAAGAATAAATGCAATGTAAGAAGAACTAATAGAAGCTTCCACTTCTAGAAGGATCTTCCTCTAGATGGTTCTTTTGAGAGACATACTTATCGTAAATAGGAGTTGAGGGCATGAGAACTTTTTTCTTGGGTATTATTGTAATAGAGCTCTTCTCTGCTGGAAGTTTCCCCCTCGAAGAGGCAAGTGAGCATTGATCTCAGTAATCAAAGTGCTCTTTTTGATGTTATTATGGTATCATTTTGGTATTATTGTGTTGTTGTTCTGGTTATATTGTTGTCCATCTGCGATTTCTAGCATTTTATTTATGTTCCGCACACTTTTTATATCTATAATATTACAAGGGGTATCAGAGCACTTTCCTTAGCAGAATATTGTGGGTTAATTTTTTTCCAGAGTAGAGATGTATTCCCATGACTTTAAGCTATAGAGATATGTTGTTATGCGCATAAACCCACGGTCATGGATTCATACACATAGGATATACAAGTGGAACTTAAGTGCGCATCTGTTGGCCACCCTTGTAACCCATGTTGGTAACCCTTCAAGTGGTAGCACATCAGACAACACTTGTATACAGATCGACCTAGATTTCCTGAAGCCCTCTTTAAATAAATCGATCGGCCCCCTGACTACTATAGTTCCACTAAGAAAAACACTCGGGAAGATACTCTTTAGTACCTGGGTAGTCGAGTAGTACGGCTAAGGGCACGATCTATCATCCTTAGTTGGTGCCCTGAGATATTGGGTTGAGTACTATTGTTGGACACCACATGTATATCAGAGAGCTATAGCACAGGGAAAACCCATGTCTGTAGAACCCTTGAATACCTAACCTTTGGGGATGAAAACAAAAAAACAAAACAGACAAGATCTATTTCCACACAACTATATCTCCTGCATTCGAGGTGCCAAATCACTACACATTTCTTCCTGATTAAGCATTTGGGAATTCATCACTTCAGTATTATTCAGGCCTATTCCATTGGATTTCTCTCTTTTCCCTTATCACATTCATACCTACCATTTTTCAGCAAATGTTTTGACCCCACCTGACCATTTTCGGTTCCCTCGTCATCATGACCCATACCCGTAGCCAAGATTTGGCAGCTTGCTTCAATACCTTGATATCTAATTTCACAGAGAGCCAACAAGAAGTGAGACAAATCAGTGCCAATATTTCCACCATCAATAAAAACATGCATTCCTCCATCACCGCCTCAATTAAGGAACTCAAACAAGACCTCAAACAATACATTACTACCCAGCTTGAATCTTTCACTACGATGATCTGCACCAAGCTGCATATCCCTGCAGATCCTCCCTTATTTGACCCACATTTTCATACCGAAGCTGAAACTTCCTCTCATTCCCGTAATTTTCAGCCCCATCACTTTCAGCATGACCTACGCCTTCTGTGTGTGGATGTGACCAAATTTGATGGCTCAGATCCCACTGGTTGGGTAACTCAAATAGAACATTATTTCTCTTTGTATGACATTACAGATGAGTTGGCCAAACTCTAGTATGGTGTTCTCCATATAGATCAAGAATGTTGGCAATGGTGGCAATGGAGAAAAAATCATGGCCAATGGTATGTTGCTTGGACAAACTTTGTGGCTGAGCTTTATGAACGCTTTGACACTGACACCAACCATTTAGGTCATTTGACAAATTTGAAACAATCTGGCACAGTGGAAGACTTTATAGATTCTTTTGAGCGACTGGCTTTTCGTACAGAGGGCATGTCTGATGCTTTTTTCTGAGAATATTTTATCAGTGGCCTTAAGGATGAGATCCATGCCCATGTCCTCATGGCTCAGCCTTAGAGTTGGGTGGAGGATACTAAAAGAGATAAGGAAGCACAACAAGTTGTCTCTTCTCAAAAAAGGAAATCCTCCTTTATTCCTCACACTAAACCAGTAAATCCCACTCCTCCTTCTACTCCACTAAAGATCCAAAAATTGACCAGGGCCAAAATGGTTGAACGCCAACTCAAAGGCCTTTGTTATAATTGTGATGACAAATATTTTTCGAGACAAAAGTGTAAGGAACAAAATATTTTTATGGCCATCTCAGAGGATGTTTCAGAAGAGGATGTTGAAGCTCCCCTTGTGTCTGTGTCACCTGAACCCACGGACATAACCCCTCCCTCAGACCCTCCCAAAGTAGAACCGGTCATTTCCCTAAATTCTCTCACTAGATTCTCTGCTCCCCAAACCCTCAAGATAATTGGTTACATCAAGCATAGGAAGGTCATCATTATTGTTGATAGCAGAAGAACCCATAATTTTATTCATCGTCGCATTGCCCAAGAAACTAATTGTTATATCCGTGCAGTCAATAATTTCCAAATCATCATAGCCAATGGTGGTTCCATGAAATGTGGAGGGTGTTGTGAAAATGTGTCTCCAAATTGGTGACTACCACCTGAAATCTCATACATTTTCTATTGACATGGGTGGTTGTGACATTGTGTTGGGTGCATACTGGCTAAGGATTTTGGGTCCCATTCTCATGGATTTTAAGGAATTAACCATGCAATTCTACCAAGAGGAAAAAAAATATAAGTTCCAAGGCATCACCGTCGGTTCCCCTAAGATCATTAGTTCCCATCACATGGAAAATCTTCTCAAAAAAGGTCATTCCGGTGTTATTTCCCAACTCCATTCCATACAAGAAACTGAGACACCCAGTGTGCCACAGGACCTCCAATCCATCCTCTCTAAACATCAAGTGGTTTTTTCCACTCCCCAAGGACTCCCTCCTTCCCATGGTATTCATGATCATTCCATTTCCCTTGTCCCAGGAAGCCTTCCTCCCAATATACGTCCATATCATCACCCCTTTTCCTAAAAAAATGAAATTGAGAAAATGGTTCAAGAACTGATCAACGCATGTGTTATCCACCCTAGTGTGAGCCCCTACTCTTCTCCTATGGTCATGGTCCTTAATAAAGAAGTTTTTTTGCACATGTGTCCTGACTTCTGCGCCCTCAACAAACTCACCATTAAAGACAAATTTCCCATTCCTGTCATTGATGACCTCTTGGATGAATTGAGTGGTGCCCAATTCTTTACTAAACTTGATATTTGTTCTCGCTACCACCAGATCCATATGAAAGAGGCAGACATTCTTACAACTACCTTTAGAACTCATGAGGGCCACTATGAGTTTTTTTTCATGCCCTTTAGATTGTGTAATGCTCCCTCCACTTTCCAAAGCCTCGTGAATCATGTATTTTGTCCTTTTCTCCGTCATTTTGTCTTAGTTTTCTTTGATGATATCCTCATATATAGCAAACCCTGGACAAACAATCTTGCTCATGTGGATCGAGTTCTCCATCTACTCTCTCAACACCAAATTTTCCTGAAATAATCTAAATGTTCTTTTGGCGCCTCAAAAGTCGAGTACTTGGGTCATCTTGTTGGCAAGGCCAACGTTAGGGTGGATACTAAAAATATTGAAGCTATGCAAGACTGGCCTCACCCAAAGAATCTCAAAATCTTACATTGATTTCTGGGCTTAACAGGTTATTATCGCAAGTTTGTTAAGAATTATGGAAATATTGTGGCACCTCTCACTGCACTCCTTAAAAAGAATTCTTTCACTTGGACTCTAGTAGCTTCTCAAGATTTTCAAACCTTGAATATGGCCATGTGCACCACTCCACTCCTTGTGCTTACTGATTTCACAAATACCTTTTTCCTAGAGTGTGATGCTTTAGGGAAAGCAATTGGTGATGTCCTTATGCAAGAGGGTTGGCCTTTGGCCTTTACTAGCAAACAATTGTCTGAGTGAAATTTGGGAAACTCAATTTATGAAAAGGAAATGTTGGCTATTTTGCATGGCGTTTATCTTTAGGGCCCTTATCTATTGGGAAAATGCTTCCAAATTAAGACAGATCATCAAAGCCTCAAGTATTTTTTGGAAAAACGCATTTCCTCCCATAAGAAACAAAAATGGGTGAATAAGCTCTTTGGATATGATTATAAGATCATTTACAAGAAAAGCAAAGACAATATGGTTGTGGGTGCACTTTCCTGAAAATATGAAGATCAAGGGTCCCTTTTTTCTCTCTCCTTCATTGTACCAAATTGGCTCCAAGCTGTTCGCCAGGAATGGCTACACAATCCCAAAAGCTCGCATCTGATACAACAATGAAGTCCAATTCTCCAGTTTCCCCAAGGTACTCTTGGATCCATGATGAGCTTCAATACAAAGGCCGTTCGTATTTAAGTAAATAATCAAATGTAAATCCACGGTACTTTTTGAGCTTCATGCTACACCCACAGCTGGGCACTCCGGGTTTACCAAAACCTATGACAGGGTCAAACGTTCTTTTCTTCTTGGATGGTATGAAACAGGACATTCGTAATTTTGTGGCTGAATGTGATGTGTGTCAATGCAACAAGGGAGAAACAATCAAATCTCCTGGCACACTACAACCTCTTCTGATTCCACCTGCTATTTGGAGGGATATCTCTATGGATTTTATTGTAGGATTACCTAAATCAGGAAATAAATCAGTCATCATGGTGGTAGTTGATCGTCTTTCCAAGTATGTTCATTTTTGTTCTCTTCGACACCCATTTACAACATCCACTGTAGCTCAACTTTTCATGGATCAGGTCTTCAATCTGCATGGCATGTCGCATTCTATTGTTTCTGATCGCAACCCAACTTTCACTAGCAATTTTTGGTAAGAACTGTTCAAGCTACAAGGAACCCAATTTCATCTCATCACAACTTATCATCCCCAAACTGATGGTCAAACTGAAGTTGTCAACAAGTGTTTGGAAACATATTTGAGGTGTTTTTCCTCAGAAAAGAACAATCAGTGGGCTCAATGGTTACGACTAGCTGAATGGTGGTACAACACTTCATACCATACAACTACCCGCATGAATTTTTTTGAAGCGGTATATGGACAAAATCCACATTCATTTCTCTCATATTTTCTAGGTGTCTCAAAGGTCCAGGCATTTGACCAAATTCTTACAGTTCAAGAGGTTATTCTTTGTACTCTCAAAGATATTTGGTCATGGGCCAGAATCGCATGAAGCAAAAAGAAGATCAAGGTCACTCTGAATGTCAATTTGCAGAAGGGGATCAGGTGTTTCTTCGACTGCAACCTTACAAGAAAAATTCCCTTAAGTCTGACAATTGTCAGAAACTAGCACCCAAATTTAATGGTCCTTGTATCATTATCAAGCATGTGGGATAGGTGGTCTATTAGTTAGCTTTTCCCAGTCATTCTAAGATCCATCTTGTTTTTCATGTTTTCTGCTTAAAGAAGGTGATTGGAACTAAGTGCCAAATTCAAACCAACCTTCCCAAGGTGGAAAAAGAAGGATCCATTTGGCTAATGCCATAAGCATTTTTGGACCAGTGTGAGCATCGTATGCGTCAACGAACCATCAAGGAAGTGTTAGTCCAGTGGAAAGATACAACTCTAGAAGATGCCACTTGGGAACCAACTACCATTCTGCAACAATTTCCACATCTCAAGCCTTGAGGACAAGGTTGTTTTTAAGGGGGCGGAATGTTAGGGACATAACCCCTCATGTAGGTAGAATAATATATTCTAATGTAATAAAGGTCAGTATTAATAAGGCCTAGCAATACGGAAGAATAAGTCCAATGTAAGAAGACCTAATAGAAGTTTCTGCTTCTAGAAGGATCTTCCTCTAGATGGTTCTTTTGATAGACATATTTAGTATAAATAGGAGTCGAGGGTATGAGAACTTTTGTCTTAGGTATTATTGTAATAGAGATATGCTATGTTGGAGGTTTCCCACTCGAAGAGGCAAGTGAACATTGCTCTCAATAATCAAAGTGCTCTTTCTGGTGTTATTCTAGTATCATTTTGGTATTATTGTGGTGTTGTTCTGGTTATATTGTTATTCATCTGCCATTTCTAGCATTTTATTTCTATTCTGCATACTTTTTATATCTAGAATATTACACTGACACATTTATTAAACCTTAGTTGATTTCAATTTAGGAAAGTTCTCTAGACTAGATTCCCTTCTATGTTCCGCATTCCTTTAGCAATTAATTTCCTCTTTTTGTCTAAGTTCGAATTTATCAAGTTTTGCACATAAACAACAATTAAATGTTTTGATAATTTAATCCCCCTTTAATTCTAAATTTGATTTTTCCCCCTTTTATTAATTGCTTAGTTAAATTTTGTCCTCATATCCTACTTAGACCTAGGCTTAGCAATTTTTAAGGGAAAATTTATAATTAATAAACTTTTACTGATACATAATTATTTTAAGGCTGACCATGTCAAGGTAAGACATTGTTTTCTAGGCACCTAGGTTTATTGACTCACATGTGTTTAAAAACTGTGACGTTCCCTTCAAGACGCATTATGTGCTCCAAGGATACCACTTACCTTTATTCACGTTTCATTTATGCGACATGCCCTTCAAGATGCACTACATGCTCCAAGGGTGCCACTCACCTTTTGACTGATTTTGGTAGACATCCACCATTGGAGTCAATACTTCGTCAAGTGACCTTGTAGGAGACTAAGGGCCTCTAAGGAATAAGGACCCTTCCTTATTGCGCTCCCCTTAGAATCTTCATGAGAAATTGTCTCAGTTTTCCCTCATGGCATCGTGGATCTCTCAAACTAGGTAATCATTTACCTACAGGTCGAGCCACAACGAAAGTGCTAGTAGGTTGTGGAAGGGTTGTTGCCACACCTCTCCCTCAACATCTCTGGTTGTCATGCATGACCCCCTTACTCCAAATGTGTCTGATTAGCAAGAATTCGTTATCCTGCATCCATCAACGAAACATGTCAGCGATCCATCAACAATATCATAATATACCAGTCATATATCACATATGCAATAACAGAAATAATCAAACCACAAACAATCCACTCGCTCACTCGATCCAAAGTTTAAGGAGGCCCATCGATGCTATCCAAAGTCCTGTACACTAAGGAGAAACCAGTCAATAACACCTATTGACACATATATAATCAAATAACGTATCATATCCACAACATCATCATAATCCATAAGCGAAACAGTCAATCATATAATGAACCGAATCACTTGCACACAAGTGTCCTCAAAGAATAAGTCAAATTAGGTGTGCGCAAGAGTAGGATGTTACATACACCCCCTCTTGTTTTAAACTTCTCCCCAAATTTTCACACTATATAAATGCATAAATAAAGTATCTAACAATATCTAAAGTTCTATCCATCAAACCAAAAGTGGAAATTGTTGATGCATATCATATGCGTCCTTCCGGGTAGCCAAGTGTTGACTATAATTGTCCCACTGGTCCTTGACCTGATCAATAGTTCGACACAATAACTGTCAAGTGTGATGGTCAAGAATGCAGATTGGGTCTGGCGTGAGCACACCCTCGCCCAACATCCACCCAGAACTCATGCCAATCATAACCGTAGGATCACTGACCTAAAGTCGCACATAGATACAAGATAAAAATCATGCATACACCTCAAAAAATGAGGCATGGCTAGTCGTTAGGCCCTTCACAAATGGTCACGTGATGTGCATCAACAAAACCCTTATGTCGATCTTGTGTTTATTCCAACCCTTTTTCTTATCGTTTTTACATGTTCTTCCATTCCTTGGATTTCTTCTGGTCCTACTAGAACCCCCTTCCTCAAGTCTATCCCAACTCAAAGGCATTTGACACGGTCACCTGTAGAGAAAATCAACAGTGCCATCTTAATTGTACCTTGATGGATGTTGTTGCATGCAAACTCGGCCAGCGATAAGAACTATTCCCAACATTTCATTTTGTCCAATACACACATACGCAACTCAACCATCCAAATTTTGGTTTGTTCCTTCGGTCAGTGTGTCTATCTCAGGGACATGATGTACTAAAGTTCAGTGGTGTTCCCAAGGCCTCTTGGGAAACTCATCAAAAATTGTCTTGCAAACCTTGATTCCTGTATTGGATATGAATATTTTGGTACACCATTCAACCTCACAATCTCGCTGAGAAAGAATTTAGCTATGTCAGGTGCCTGATGCGTCATATGCATAGGGATAAAATGAGAACTCTTCATTAGAGTGTCAACTACCATGAAAATTGAGTCATGCCTTATTGTTGTTAGCGGAAATAAAACAATGAAATCCATTGAAATGACCTCCCATTTCGATTCTAAAATAGCGTGTGGTTGTAGTAATCCTTCCGGATGTCTATGTCCAGCCTTCACTTGCTAACATTCTAGACATATTTCCATGTAGTTGACTATGTCCTCCTTCATTCCTTCCAGAAAAATAATGGCTTAAGGTTTTTCCTCATCTTCATGACTCCTGGATGAGCCATGTACACTACTCTATGAGCTTCATATAAGATCCAACCTCTCAAATCGGCGTTGGGTGGTAAGTAAATCCAGTACTATATCTCAATGATATGTTGTTGTCCACAATATCTCCCTCAATTTGGTACTAACATGATGTCATGTCGAATAGAGTTCCTTAATATCATATACTAGTCATCATCGTGTTCTAGTTAGAATCATTTCATGAAGATTCATTTGAAGAGGAACCACTGAAAACATGTGCGGTCTTAGACTCAACGCATCTGTAACTTTCTTCACGGTTCCTATTATGTAGGTAATCTCAAAATCGTACTCTCTAAGAAGTTCCTACCAACGCCTTTGCCACGCGTTCAAGTCACTTTGCGTAAAAAGGTGTTGCGAACCATAGTGGTCAGTTTTTTTTTGTTCAAAATTTCTTCCAATTAGGTAGTGTCCCCACACTCTCCAATCATACACAGTGGCTAATAACTCCAAGTCGTTCGTCGTGTAGTTATCCTCATGATTCCTTAACTTCTCAAGATGTAAGCGATCATTTGACTGTCTAGCATCAAGACTCTACCTAAGCCTTCCTTGGATGCCTCTATGCATATCAATAAGTCTGCATCCATGTCAGGGACCCTTATTATCAGCGTTGTCACCAATAGCTCCTAGAGCCTTTGAAATGCTTTCGCGCATTTCTCGGTCCATACAAACTTCTTGTTTCTCTTTTGCAATTTTGTAATCGGATTTACTATCTTCGAGAAACCCTTCATGAACTGTTGATAATATCCTACTAAACCCATGAAGCTACACACTTATGGGACATTCTTCGGTGTAGGTCATTCCATAATAGCCTCCACCTTCATTGGATCCACAGCGATACCTTCGTCGGAGATGACATGCCCAAAAAGAGCATTTCGACAGTTTCCCAAAAAAAACATTGTTCTCTCATAGACATTGTAGTACCAAGAGAAAGATTTTGTCATGGTCTCCATCGTTTGAGATTATACCCAAACATCATCAATGAGTGCTTCAACAAACTTGTCCAAGTGTTCATGAAACACCCCTTTCATCAAGCTCATGAATACCACTAGGGTGTTTTTCAGTCAAAACGGTAACTCGTAGAGTCCAAACCACATTTTGAAAGCGGTCTTAGGAATATAGTCCTCTTTAATTCCTAATTGGTGATAACCTAATCTCCAATCAATCTTTAATACATTGTCGTGCCTTTCATTTGATCAAGCAAATTGTCTATACTTGGCAACGGACACGGGTTCTTGAAAGTTGCCTCGCTCAAAGATGGTAGTCAACACAGAGTCTTCCACGACCCATCCTTCTTTTGTATGAGAATAATAGGCACACCCCATGGTGACACACTTGGACGTAAGTCCTAGGTCCAACACTCCCTCAGTTGCATCTCAAATCTTGTAACATAGAGGTCGATGCCTGATGAGGTGTTCTCGCTATCAGTCTAGTTCCAGATTTTAAGTTGATGGAAAATTTTGTCTTATCTTTGGGTGGCACACCTGGTAATACTTCTAGCAATCACGTCCACGAATCCTGTACTATGGGAAGGTTTTCTACTTGCGTCTTTGTGCATGCTCTCTGTACTACCTAGTTCTATCCAAAACCAAAAGTTTGGTTGGAGAAAGTCCCTGACGTCTCGAGCACAGTGGTCTAGTGCTCGACCTAGCGATTATTCATTGTTGTCTGAATCCTGTGGGCCTTGCCCAAATATCCAACTGTAGTGGGTCCTGTCGATCTGATCGCTCTTTCCCTCTTAACCGGAAAGTCGCATTGGTGATGTGGCTCTCCACATGCCAACATCTGGTCTTTGGTCTAGTACTATGGGTCCCCGAAGTAGCAGCTACTAGCCCACCATCCTGAAACCTCGGGTTTGTTCCGTTGAACAGGCCCAACATTTGTTGTTGTTGAAGTGGTGGTCCCCTGTAGGGGTTCTCTTCTGAGGAACCCGTAGTCGTGGTGTCTTGAACAAGGGTTCTAGAGACGTATCTTGATATCGTGATGTCTTCTCTAGTTTGTGTTTGATGCTTCCACGCACCAGATGTCGTCAGTCCAGATGGTCTAGTAGGATTCATTCCCCGACTCCCATAGTCGATTCCTTATCAACTATGAGGCCTACGGGACTGCTTCATGCAACATCCAAGGCATTTAGATCCTCAACTTCACACGCAGCTAGAGTTAAGGATGAACTTGAACTTGCTAACCTCCAGCTTCTCCGCGTTAAGATGTAGGGCATACCAAAGTAGCTCTATAAATCTAGTCTCATAATCTGGCACCGTATGACCACCTTGTCGTAAGGCATTGAACTCATCGAGTTGGCGCTCAATGAATTCCTCTAATAATTACTTCTCTCGAAATTGTTCATCGAACTATTCCCATGAAATGGCTCCGACGACCATGTTTAACTGAGGTAAGAGTGTCTTCCACCTTAGAAGAGTGCTCCCCGTTATTTGAAGACCGCCATGCAGACCTTTGTGGTGGAGGTCGTAACCACGAAGTGCGAAGTACAACGCATTGTTCTCCATCAATGCCTCGATGGTTGATCTATCTGTGGCACTTGTGAATGCAGGAACTTAATCTTCTATAGTTCCCTAAGAATTCTACCAGTACTAGATGGGGCATGTTGTGGACCCTCAGGGGTACAATCTCACTTGCCTTATCTCAATACAGACGGTTAGTCAAGGTCTCTGACATTCCCTGCAAGGACCTTGTCAGACCCAATGCATCTCGCCTAGGAATCTTCTCATGATCAAGACTTATTCTTCTCCTTAGGGGTTGGATCCCTCTGATGCAGGTGCTACTGGAGGCATCACGCCTCCTCCCATGGCACCATGTCATGGACCTTTGCGGCTTCCTCTAACCATGAGTAACTCAATGACAGGTTAAAATTTTAATTAGCGCTAAGTTAAAAATTTAAGTGTATAATTCAGTGGAAGGTGTGACTATCCACAGTCGCAAGGTTGCACCCTCTTTGATACCATATGTAATGACCTCATCGTTACAACAACAAGTGATGTACAACAGGTCAATTTTTTTTTCTTTTAGTGCGACGTTTGTAAAATAAAACATCATAATAAGAGTGACACCATCACCCCATCAATCACATGTATTGATATTCAATTAATCAATGTGCACTAGAGTAAATAATTCCATACTTTCCCAAGCCAACTTAAATGAAGTGTGAGATAAAACTAGTTACTAATCAGTCTTGCACAACATAAAATTAAGGCGCAATGAAGTCAACCCAATTCGACAATTGTTCCAAGGTGCACAAGAATTAATACATCTAAACCATCATTGTTACAATAATTTTTCAAAGAGCGCAAAAAGAATAATATCTAAACATTATACAATACAAAATTCAAGCGTGCATTTAATCTTATTTGCTAAATTAAAACATTCACCATCACTAACAATGCACACCAATATCCCAATAATAATCACAATAATATCCATGGTGCCAATAAATCATTGATTAGGTTCAATGTGTGAAGAAGTCAATCAATAAATTTGATCACAAGTTGTCATTAACATCCAAGATGCGTGTGTGATCCAACTACTGAATTGGAATAAATCAATGTCATTACAAGGAGTGCAATTAATCTAAGCACTTAGGAATTCCTGCATCCCCATAGTTACATTGCGCGCGAGTAATCGAAAGTGCAATCAATTTATTTTTAAGGAGAAAATAGTAAAATAACCCACCATCATCCATACATCGCATTTAATCAAGGCGCAAGGTAATTACCAAATTTTAATTCAATCCAGCAACATGGATATTTGAGGTCACAAGGAAAACTTGTTATTAATCCATCAATATTTACAATTAAGGGCACAAGACATAGATGCTAAATGATCATCTACACAAATTTCATAACGCAAGCAGTCACATGACTTAGCAACACTCCACAATTCAATTATCTTGGTGTGCAAGAGGTCTAATACATACACGACATACATCATACTAAAATTAGTACGCGCAACTATTCTTTTATTTAATTGGGCATTCATCATAATGCAATTTGTTATGCGCTAAAGGACTAAAGCCTAAGACCATCATTATTACAAATTCAAATGCTCAAAAAGTCTAACAATCTAAACTATCATTTATTATATGGAATCCATGAATGAAGGCATTCTAACATCATGGTGAAGTAGACACTTAACCAACCTTAAAACCCTCCCCACAAGGTCATCATTCGTCATCTATATCCGTCTCAGATGAACATGTTAAATTAGACATCAAGAAACTAATAATGATTATTTAATCATTATAAGGGAAACGATGATAGTAAAAGAATCAATGAACAACATCATTGGATATTTAGAGGCTATGAACCTTATGTAATCCTAGACCCTTAAGGTGTTTAATTAAGTTTACAATAAGGCAGCAAAAAAAAATTTCATTAATTCATTACTGCCTTCGGGCCTAACAAGAGAAACTGCTGCCACAAAATTTGATTAAAAGTGTGTGGTCTGACAGGATGTAACATTGTCATTCAAGTTTTTTTGGTGGGGAATAAAAATGTGCGGTCTGTCGGGATATAACGTTGTCACCAAGTTGTTTAGTTTTTTAAAGAATGGAAAAGTTGGTCTATCAGGAATAACGTTGTCACCCGGATTTTATTTTCTTAAAAAGAATGGAATGATGGTCTGTCAGAAAATAACGTCGTCATTCCATTTTTTATTTTTTTTTGAACGGAAACGTTGGTCTGTCAGAAAACAACGTTGTCATAATGTTTATAAACAATCTCTCAACAAAGGTTTCATCAAAAATTTGAAAAATATTCCTGAACGAGTAAAAATCCACAGATTTCAATTCAATAAATAAATTAATTTTCATTACAGAATAACTTCAATAGATGTCAACATACCACAAGTTGAATAACTTCCTCTTATGAAGAGGGATATGGTCCGAGGATAAGACTAAACCATCAATATCTTTCTCACGGGTTTCGCCAAAGCTCCCAATATCTTTATGTTTCCATTTGTTCTCAGACATTGAATGCATAGCGCTAGTTTCAATATGGGATCCCGTCCGCACAGCTGATAATCGAATCCCAACACCAACAACAATGGGATAAATGTATAGGAAGAGCGTAATCGCAACTAATATCATAGAAGATGACAAAATAATACAGATCCTGAATATTGTATATTGAGGAATGCAGTTATAAACTCAGTGGTAGGAAAGCTTTTGAATTTCCATTCATACCACATTTGTCTCTGTGAATGTGATATGACCAACATTTAGAGGAAAAGGGTTTTGTGGAAACAGAAAGGCACTGGGTGGAGGATTGTCTCTTTGCAAAGAATGTAAAAACCTCTGATTGGGAAATATATGAATATTGGACCCTGACAATAGGCACAAAGGATAACCTCAGACAGACATGTTTTAAGACTCATGGATTTCACCTCAAGTAATACCGCCCGAATGAGCTCCCAATTCCCTACGGATCTCTTGCAGTTTTTCCTTCCCTCAACAAAAAAAAACCTTCAATGTCTTCAATGTCAGGAGATAATTCGGATTCGGAGGCAATGGAAAAAAAACACAGAAAATCAGAGGTGCCATTCACTTGCTGGGGGAATTACATGCTTAGTGAATGAAAAGAAAATAAATTAAACCGAGAGAGGGAATTCGAAGTAAAAGAGGGATGTGCAAGCTTCTTAGCGGATTTAATTTGACTATAAATCAAATAAATTTTGTAAGGAAAACACAGGGCTTCACAAAAATTATGGTGCAACCAAGAAAAATTCCAGGCTACCACTCAGGCACGGAGAGTAATGATCCGGATTATTTTCGGCACGAAATGAGAGTGGAGATATAATAAAGAAATGTACATAGATATTGCAGATATTCAATAATATAACATAAATGTATCAGAGATGCAACCATAAACACAGAGATACAGTAATACACGATTTCTATTAATGAAAGAAATGTACAGAGACTGTAAACATATAGACTGAAAGACTCGCTAGAATGGTGGCAGCTTATCTCTGAGAAGAGATGTGACGGCTACTTACATTCGCAAGAAGATGATTACAATGAGGCTCTGAAGGCCCTTTTACAATAAACGGAAATGCCAAAATTCCTAGACATCCAAAAACCTAACCCTAGGAGATGAAGCACCAAAAGTCATGTGGGCCCCGTTTGGGTAAGTGAGTACATCAACTTCCCGGGGTCGTAACTTTTTCATACGATCTCCGTTTTAGGCGTGTAATAGATCATTGTAAAGGTATCGTCAAGGAGATTCATTTTGGGGGCTCAATCATGCCTTCAACTATCATTGAGAACCTCGATCTCGAAAAACCTTCATTTAGGCCCTCAAAATGGCCCCGGAAGTTAAAACTTGCTAAAAATAGTAAATTGTCAAAATGGCCAGAAAACTATTTTAAGCCATTTGGAAAAGGTGGGTGGCCACCGATATCCACCTGGATCAATCCTCCCTCCTTAGAAAGCAATGGTCTCCATTTCGTTGAGTTCTCGGGAGAGAGCGAAAAGCATTTGTTGAATCTGCATCTTGGTGAGCTGCTTGTCTTGCTAGAGAAGTCGCACTGCTTAGTTTGTGGAAATCTGTCACGAACCTGTGGCTGGAAGGTTTGGACCTTTTTAACCAGTCTAGCTATCTTAGATGACTGTGTGCATAAGGAATCTTCGTTCTTTGTTGCAACCTTGTCGACCTGCTTCTGTTGGATAGAAGGTGCTTTGGCCGAAGCTGTGGTGGCTGCAGTATCCTTTTGTTCACCCTTAGAACAGATTGTGGAGCAGATGAATTTTGTAGTATGAGATACTACCTTGAGACACTTTTTAGGTTGAACAATAGTTGGAACTACCTCTGGTATTCTGTAGAGATGACCCCCCAAAGTAACAATAACACTACGGGGTCGAGACTCATAAACAGCATGAAGCTTCCACATATATGGTTGGCCCAAGAGAACATCACAGACATCCAGTGGGGCAACATCACATAATACCTCATCCTTGAAGGGCTATATGCCATATGACAATCGACATTGCTGGTTGACACGAAGATCTCGTCCTTGGTGAAGCCACCCAATGTTGTATGGTTGCGAGTGTGGTGTTGTCGACAATCCCAACTGTTTGATGACCTCTGCTGAGATGAGGTTCTTTTGGCTTTCGCTATCAACAATAAAATGCAGCGAGGTCCCCTTCACCCACATCTGTGAATGAAAAAGGTGCTCCCCTTCTTCAGAATCTGTTGGTTCTTCTGATTGAATTGCAGTGGTCGCAACAATAGTAGTGGGGTCTGCGTCGATGATCTGTATTTTACCAATATTTTCAGAATCAGATTCTGAATCAAGGTTTGGCTCCTTGTCTTTGATCTCGGCCACCAATGACTGTTTTGAGTGACATTTTTCGGTGTTGTGCCAGGGGCTTTTGTGGAAATCGCACCATTTTCCGGTGTCCTTCTTTGTCTTCCCGTGACCCTTCTTTTCCTATGGCTTGGACTAGTTTTTGGGAGACTGTTTGTTAGGGTTGTCTTTGTCATACTTTGGTTGTTGTGGATTTGCAGACCTGAACTCCCATTTGTTCTGGTGCTTAAATTTCTGCTCGATTTTAACAACATATCGATAGGCAGCACTGAGTGATGAGATGTCCAGAAAATCCATTTCAGTTTGGATGTATCTGTGTAGAGACCCACGATATTTCAGAACCAAATGTCGTTCAAAGTCTTTGATACCCGGCTTGGTGCGCAAGGTATGGAAGCTATTGGTGAACTCTAAAACTGATTGGCCCTTCTCTTGTCGTAGTGTGGTCCATCTCATGTATTGGTCCTCATAGTTGCCAACAGGGTAGTACTGATCCTTTACCGCATCCACAAAAAATTCCCAAGTGGGCTCGACCCCATATATTCCAGAATCCTCTGTGGAACTCTGCTCCCAGTAAGTTTCTCACCAATATTTGACATGGGGGAGAGCCTTAAGGAGTGCGAAGGTGATCTTTTCCTTGTTTGAAAAATTACGAACAGAGAAATAACCTTCTAGCAAATTTAACCATTTATCTAGGGCATCTGCATCTATTTGACCTTCAAATACGGGAATATCAAAATTAACCTGTACCTTGAAAGGCGAGGTGCCTCCAAAGTGGTCGCTTGATGAATATGTGTCTGATGCTATTGGCAGGCGTTGAAGGATGTGGGAAAAATTCTCCATCATTTCATCCCTCTGTCGCGTGAGAGCTTGCTCAAGCAACAAACTGATAGGATCGTCTGCTCCATCGTTTTTATTTTCTTCCACCATTGAGGGTTTCTTGGGTGTGCGAGAGAGATTTTCCTCAAGAGAGACAAGCTCGATACCCAACTTTCCATACTCGGACCTCGTCGGGGACATGCACTGAAAAAACGATCAAGAGCAGCCTACTCTGATACCACTAATCTGGATTATTTTCGGCATGAAATAAGAGCAGAGATATAATAAAGAAATGTATAGAGATATTGCAGATATTCAATAATATAACATAAATGTATCAGATATGCAACCATAAACACAGAGATACAGTAATACACGATTTCTATTAATGAAATAAATGTACAAAGACTATAAAAATACAGAGTGAAAGACTCGCTAGAATGGTGGCAACTTATCTCTGAGAAGAGATGTGACGGCTACTCACATTCGCAAGAAGATGATTACAATGAGGCTCTGAAGGCCCTTTTACAATAAATGGGAATGCCAAAATTCCTAGACATCAAAAAACCTAAACCTAGGAGATGAAGCACCAAAAGTCATGTGGGCCCCATTTGGGTAAGTGAGTACATCAACTTCTCAGGGTCGTAACTTTTGCATACGATCTCCGTTTTAGGCGTGTAATAGCTCGTTGGAAAGTTATCATCGAGGAGATTCATTTTGGGGGATCAATATGCCTTTGGCTATCATTGAGAACCTCGATCTCGAAAAACCTTCATTTAGGCCCTCAAAATGGCCCCGGAAGTTAAAACCTACTAAAAATAGTAAATTGCCA
>CBVK0100543003.1:0-17989 GCA_900067695.1 Picea abies | reverse complement strand
TCACACATGTAGTATATTGAGATGGATTCTAAGGGCCTATCGGGAATAGGCAGAGGAGTGTATAGGCCTTTTTTCTTAGTGGTCGGTTTGGTAATAGCATAGGAAGTGTAGAACCTGATATACTTGATGACATCCTGTCGAATTTTCTACCAGTAGAAAGGTCACTACAACATTGCCACTATCTTATCTACGCAGAAGTGTCCTACCACCTGACTATAGTGGGATTCCCAAATAAGCTTCTCTCACTCGTTGGATGGAACACAGAGATGGCCTAGATGGCACAACATCTCATCCTAAACATGGAAATTAGTGAAAGCTTTGTTTTCACCCAACATCTGGTAGGTGGTGGTGAAGTAAGGATATTTCTCATAGAGGTGGGGCCAACTAGAGGTCTCGTGGCTGCAAGAGTCTAGCACCGTGGTGAGTGTTGTGACTGGAGGTCAGCTGAGAAAATTAGCGACCTGGTTGGTACTTCTTGTATTATACTTGATGCTGAGGTGGAACTACTGCAAGTATGTCGACCACTTATGATGGCATTCATTCTGCAATTTTTATTGTATCTGCATGAACTGTAGTGACTTATGATCAGTTTGGATGATTGTCTCTTTCTCGAGAATGTAATTCCTCCACTGGCCACAAGATTGCATAATGGAGTACATTTCTTTGTCATAAGTAGGGTACTTACGGATGGCATATGATAGTGTCTCACTATGATAGGCCATGGGGTGGTCGTGCTAAGTGAGGAGTGCACCCACAACATAGTCTGAAGCATCTGTCTTGATCTCAAAGGGTTGTTTTAGGTCAAGTAATGAAAGAACTGGGGTTGAGCACAAGCGCTACTTCAGATCATCGAATGCTTGTTGTTGGGAAAGGCCCCACACAAACTTTTCCTTACCACCACCCCTGGTTACTTAGCTAAGGGACCATGCAATATGGGAGAATCCCAAAATGAACATGCGATGGAAATTGTCAAGGCCTAAGAATCTCCAAAGCTCAGTGAGTGTGGTTGGGGCTGGCTAGTCACAGATGACTTGGATCTTGGATGGATCCACATGCACACCATTCTCATCAACAATGTAGCCTAAGTATTGGACCATGTCCATGCCAAAGGAGCATTTTTCCAAGTTGGCATATAGCTTGTGTTGTTGCAGAGTGTGTAGAACCTGTTGAATATGATGCAAGTGTTCCTCCGAAGACTTGTTGTAGATGAGGATGTCATTCAAATATACCACTACAAAAGAATTGGTGAAATGTTGCAAGATGTCATCCATCATCCTCATGAAAGTTGTTGGGGAATTTTTCAAACCAAAGGGCATGACCAACCATTCAAAAATACCTTCTTTTGACTTGAAAGCAGTCTTCCATACATCTTTCTACTCTATTGGGACCTGATGGTAGCCAGACTTCATATCAATATTACTGAAGTATTTATTCCCCTTGAGTTGATCAAGGAGATCATCGATTCGAGGAATCGAGTACTGGTTCCTGAATGTGATTTTATTTAGGGATCGGTAATCAATGCAAAGTCACCAGATCCTGTCTTTCTTTTGCAACAGCACAATTGGGCTTCCACAAGGTGAGGCGTTCGGTCGTATGTTCCCTTTGTGGATCAGTTTTTGGATTTGATGCTTGATATCCTCATTTTCTAACAAAGAGTAGTGATAGACTGGCCCATTGGGTAGCGGTGCATTGTGGGTCAGATCGATGGAATGGTTGACCTGACACTGCATAGGTACCCCAATAGGTGATGAGAAGATGTCTTTGTATTCTTCCATGACCTTATCCACTTGCTTCTGCTGCACAGAGAGGTCAGTCGTGGAGGCCATGGATGTGGCTGTAACCTTTCATTCACTCTGAGAGCAAATCACGAAGAAGACAAACTTCTCGGTCTGAGAGATGACCTTCCTGCATTGCTTGGTAGAGATCAAGGAAATAACACTAGGTGTGACTACCTCAAGTATCTTGTACAATTTCCTATCAAAGTAATAATAACATTGTGAGGCCTAGACTCATATACCGCATGACATTTCCATAAATAAGGTTGGCCCAAAAGAACATCACAAACTTCAAGGGGAGAAACATCACACAATACCTCATCTTTGAATGGATTTATTTCGTACTACAGGCAACACTGTTGGCTAATGCGAAGATCACTTCCTTGGTCGAGCCATATGATGGTGTAGGGTTGCAGGTGCGGCATTGTCGGCAGGGCTAGCCTCTTAGAGAACTTCGTTGATATGAGGTTCTTCTGGCTACCACTATCAACGATGAAGTGCAGTGGAGTGCCTTTCACCCACATATGTTAATGAAAGAGACACTCGCCTTCCTCTGGCTCATCAGGTTAATTAGGCTGGATCTTGGTGGTAGCAACGATGGCACTAGGTTCTGCGTCAATGATTCATCTCCCATTTTCTAGTTCTGACTCAGAGTTTGAACCCGCATCTAATTCAGAGCCTTTCTCCTCAGCCACCAATGACTTCTTTGAGTGGTACTCAATAGTGTTGTGCCAAGGGCTCTTATGGAAGTCGCACCACTTCCTAGCATATTTCTTTGTCTTCCCATTGTCCTTGTTTTCTTGTAGTTTAGACAGGTTTTCTCAAGGATTACCATCTTTTCTCTGTCCTTTTTTCAGGGGGTTGGGGCTACCCTTTCCCTGCTTCTGCTGTGAGGGGTTCCCAATGTTGGACAACTGAGAGGGGGGGTGATTCAGCTGTTACTGTGCTTAAACAATTATATCCATTTTTAAATTCATTACAGAACTTCTCAATGAAGATCACAATAAATAAGCAGTAGAGTATTCAACATCAATCACACACATGTATAGTACAGAGATAGATATTCCTGAGGAAACCCATAAACAGTGAAAACCTCTTCTTATTTATATGATAATTATTTTCTGTACATTATCATTCTTATGAGCACCAACTCATAATGAGGCTACCACCTCTATTTTGCAAGCTGCTACTTGCTGAGAGCACCAACTTCCATTCATACAAGCACCGACCTGTATATCAGAGAACCAATGTTCTCCATTGCACCACCCTGCCACCCTGGTTTCTCTGGCTGCAACAAGATGGAAGCTATAACTCCCTGCGTTCAAGAACATGCTTGAAACTCTGAGGACAACAGTCCTCCCTATCTCCTCCCAACCACCTTGAAATATAAAACTTTTCTTTCTGTGAATTTATTACAGTGATTCAATAGTTGTCATTAGCTTACCAGGATTATCATTGTTCTGCTATGTTGCTCTACTCTGCCTCCATCAGTGTCTTCCTGCTTGCATCATCTTTAGCTTTCTGATCTTCTCTTCTGTCTCAGCATGCACACCTCGGTTTTCTCTTCCTCTCACAGATATGTATCTCTGTTCTTTTCTTAGTTTATGCTTCATCTCATTCACATCATTCTTCTACATGCATGCATCATTCACAATAGCATCCTGTACTCTATGTGTTGCGCCACATATATACCCTTCTGTTCCTATGCACAGACGGCTTCTCTCTACATACCCTAAAGGATCTCCTAGAGCACTCCATCTCTTCTCTGCTCTGCATAACACATCATGCCAACACATGTCCTAATCATCACAACAACTCTTCATCTTCCCTGGTGGTTATGCTCATGCGTTCATCATCATTTTGCGTTATTCTAAGATTACTTAGCCTCTTTGGTAGTCGAGACTCTTCGTCTTCTCTATCATAGTTGAGCTCGTCCTCTTTGTCATAGTCACAGGCTACAACCCTTTTCCATCTATCAATCGCCTCTATGAATAGTATTCATTCCTCTGGCAGTTACCTCAGGACTCTTCAGCTCCTCTGGCGATCACTCTACAGCTACTCCAGTTGACAGGCTGAAACCATCAGTGGTCTCTAGTAGTTACACTGGAGAAATAACTTGCGTGAGCTCATCCTTTCGTGCCTTTTCCCTTTCTAAGAAAAACTTCACAGTGCGTGCTAGCTCTTCTGGCTAAGCCACTTCCTTTCATGTGACCGTCGGCCATGACCAAGGGCTTGTTCAAAAGGTATTTCACAATTTTGCATATCACAAATTCCTGTTGCGAGGCATCTCAACTCTCTAAGTCACAATCTCTAAAATGGGGCTTAGATTCATGCTATCTCCTCCTTTAAGCCTTCGTCGATGTGACCATAAGTTATGACCAGGGGCCAAGCACAAGAGTGTTTAACGATTTCGTATTTTGGCGTTTCTGCCATGTGTTGCTTCCAAAAACCTCGAATCACAAAACTCTAAAATGGAGCTTAACTACTAGCTCCTTCCATTCATGTGACCACCAGTGGTGACCCGGGACCAAGTCTAAAAATGCATTTTGCATTTCATGTTTTGAGGATTCTGTGAAGAGTCGTCTCGACTCTCCATGTCGCAAACTTCGAAATGGAGCTTGGCTTCTCGAGATTTGCTCTCCAGCTCTCGACGATGTGACCACCGGAGGTGACCACACCTTACATTATAAGGTGCTTCATGATTTCGCCTTTCGGGGATTCTCCCGTGAATTTCCTTGACTCCTCATATTGCGAACCCCAAAATGGAGCTTGGCTGCTCTAGCTCCTCCCTCCAACTCTTGACGATGTGACCATGAGTTATGACCACTCGCCAATCAAATGAGCACTTCACTCTCCAGATCAACGGTCGATATTTCTCATTGATCCAACGGCTATCCTCCTCCTCGAGACTTCAGCCTTTGGGATTTTGGGGGAGTGATCAAGCTAAAACTCCCGAAGTCAAACTCCCCAAGTGACGTCATTCTTGCATCACTCAATGATGTGTCATGAGCCAAGTGGCTGCCACGTATCACTTAGATTTGAGATTTCCAGTGGCCGGAGATGTCGAATCAACTTGACACTTGTCCTTGCAAGATTGCGCCACATGTCCTTGCTAACATGGTCTGTCATGATCTACCTCCTGGATCTGATGGCCTAGATTCATCCTTGATCCAACGGCTCAGATTATATCGTGATTTCACGTTTCGCAAGTTGGAAGGTTAGAGCACTTCATTCCTTTGACTTTCCAGTTAGCGAAACGATAATATTTCACCACGTGTCCTATAGAAACAACGGTCCTGATCTTATCGCGATTTCATCATGTGTCCTTCTTGGATCGACGGTCCATATTTCTCCTTGATCCGACAGCTTATATCATTTCGTCATTTCGCGTTTCACAAGTTGGAAGGATAGGGAACCTCGTTCCTTTGACCTTTCAGTCATTGAAATGTTGATCTATGACCATGTGTCCTGCTCGAAGATGGACGGTCCTCCTGCTTTTGGGATTTTGTAAGCCCACTTCTCCTTGCACTTTAAAGAACATGCAGGTTCTCCTGGATCCAACGATGGTCAAACCCCGCGCTTGGATCTAACGCCCGAGATTTGTCCTCCTTATTTTCTCTCCTCCTGTCTGGACTTACGATGTCTTCCGAGCATTTTTTCCATCGTTGTTCTTTCCATTAATGACAAGCTCACTCCCAACTATAAACCTGCCAACACCCAGACCCAAATTGTCACGTCTTTTGTTTAAGCTTCTGCTTGATTTTGATGGTATATCTATAGACCGTTCCCAAGGATGAGATGTCCAAAAACTTCATTTATGTCTAGATTTATCTATGCATACTGTTGTGTTACTTTAGCACCACATGTCGCTCATTATATTTGATACCCAGCGTGGTGCACAATGTATGGAAGACATTGGTGAACTCTGGCACTGTTTGGTCTATTTCATGTTGCAGTGTGGTCCATCTTGTATACAAGTCGTCATAACTTCCAACAAGTTAGTATTTTTCCTTAATAGAATCCCTAAAGGAACCCCAAGTGGGTGCAACTACAAATAATGTGGATCCCTCATTTTCCTTTTTCTCACAGAAAGTCTCCCATCAATCCTTGACATGGGGGACGGCCTTGAGGAGTGCAAATGTAATATTTTCTCTATTGGAAAAGTTGTGGATAGAAAAATACCATTCTAGAAGGTTTAACCATTTATCTACAACATCCACATCTATTTGACCTTCAAATATATGAATATCAAAATTGATTTGTACCTCGAAGGGGGTGGCGCCTTTGATTGAAGTGGATGCATAGCCTGTTGGCAACCATCGAAGGATTTGTGCAAAGCTATCCATCATCTTGTTCCTCTGTCACTTAAGGGCTTCCTCGAGCAACAGTTTGAAAGGATCTCATGTCCCATCATCTTTCTTTTCGCTTTCCATGGATGATTTCTTGAGCGTGCGAGAGCAGTTTTCCTCAAGAGAAAAAATATCGAGACCCAACTCTCTATACCCTGACCACGTTAGGGACATGCATTAAAAAACGACAAGGAGCAGGCCGCTCTGATACCACTAATCCAGATTTATGAGCGGAACGAAATGAAACCACATATTTATGAAATTAACATAGAGACACGATGAACAATAATAGAGATACAATAAAACTTGACTTTTATTAAATAAGAAATGTGCTGAAAATTGTAAAATGCAGACTAAAAACAAGCTCGCTAGAATGGTGGCAACTTATCTCTGAGAAGAGATGTGACGACTACGCTCATTCACAAGAAGATGAGTACAGTGAGGCTCTAAATGCCTTTTTACAGTAAATATGAATGCGAAAATCCTAGACATCCAAAAACCTAACCCTAGGCGATGAAGCGCCAAAAGTCATGTGGGCTCTGTTGGGGTAAGTTAGTACATTAACTTCCTCGGGTTATAACTTTTGCATACGATCTTCATTTAGGGCACACAATAGCTCGCTGGAAAGGTATTGATGATGAGCTTCATTTAAGGGGCTCAATGAGATATTTTAGCTATCATTGAGGTGCCCAATCGTGAAAAAACGTCGTTTAGGCCCTCAAAATGGCCCAAAAAGTTTGGGAACCAAAAAAATGCTAAAAATAGTAATTTGCCAAATTTTTTTGTTTTGAGCCAGTTGGACAAGGTGGATGGTCACTGAGATCCTTCTAGATAATAAAAAGTTCAAAATATCTATCATTTAGAAGGCTAATTAGGAGAAGGGCCACCTTCCCTCTCATGGAGACCATGGTCTAGAGGTTTGGGGAAGTTGCTTGCTTGGACCTCCTCATGATGGTCTTGGGCCTCCAAGTGAGCACAAACAACTTGATGCTCATGACGAACTTCGACCAACTGCTACATATTTTCCTCCTTTTCTTCTTAAGAAAATGAAACCTAAAAAGTTCAAAATATATATCAATTAGAAGGTTGATTAGGAGAAGGGCCACCTGCCCTCTCATGGAGACTTTGGTCTTGAGGTTTGTGGGAGTTGCTCGAATGGACCTCATCATGATGGTCTTGGGCCTCCAAGCGAGCACGAATAACTTGACGTTGATGATGAACTTCAACCAACTGCTCCATAATTTACTCCTTTTCTTCTTAAGAAAATGAAACCTAAAAAGTTCAAAATATCTATCATTTAGAAGGCTAATTAGGGGAAGGGCCACTTGCCCTCTCATGGAGACTCTGGTCTTCAGGTCTGGGGGAGTTTCCCGACTGAACCCCCTCATGATGGTCTTGGGCCTCCAAGCGAGCATGAATAACTTGACGTTGATGACGAACTTCCACCAACTGCTCCATAATTTCCTCCTTTTCTTCTTAAGAAAATGAAACCTAAAAAGTTCAAAATATCTATCATTTAGAAGGCTAATTAGGAGAAGGGCCACCTACCCTCTCATGGAGAGTCTAGTCTTGAGGTTTGGGGGAGTTTCCCGATTGGACCTCCTCGTGATGGTCTTGGGCCTCCAAGCATCTGGTCTTGAGGTTTCAGGGAGTTGCCCCACTGGACCTCTTCATGATGATCTTGGGCCTCTAAGCGAGCACGAAGAATGTTGATGACGAACTTCGACCAATTGCTCCATAATTTCCTCCTTTTCTTCTTCAGTGTACAACAACATTTTTCCTATGAATGTTTTGTTTTAATGTGCTATGTGTAAATTGACGATAACCCCTTGAGTAACCATGAGTTGGTGGCATTGCAATGTCGAGAGAAATTTACCTAAGAGTACGAGAATGGGAAGGAGGAACCCAATGTTGCGGAGAGACGGTGCTATTCCTCACCGCCAAATGATCGGGGAGAACAACGTCTCTAGCATATAATCGATTAACCCAAATCACCTCTGCAACCCAACTTAAAACCATCACACCCGAAGGATGAGTGTTCCTCTCGGAATTGAAGTGCCGCCCAACTTAAAAAATCTAAATCTATTAAAAAAAAATTAATTTAAAAAAAAACAAAAAAATACACAACATAACGCAAAATCCATTAAAAACTTCAATTTTAACAATAAAAAAGGAAAAATAATATAAATAAAACGACGAAATCGATAGATAGTAGAACAGTAGGAAGGAATATTTTGTCCTGACATTTTAATTTACCTAAACACGGAAGCCATTCGTTTATTCGGGAGTCTTCCAGGGACTTCCGGGGCTGATGCTCCGTGATCTTTCCAGAATGTTCAGCGATGAAGCATAAATTCAACATTACCAGTTCGCATAAATCACCCTGTCAACCCAAGGCATTCATTAACAGGCGTCACTAGAACTCACTATTTTTACTCGAAGGTATGTTTTCAGGATAGAATTGTATCGTCCCGTTATTCTGTTTTCGTTGTTTGTAAATTTGTAGCTTTTCAATCCAAAATCCTTATTGTAATTTGAACATCAGGTTGTTTAATTTTGTTTGAAAGAAGGGAGAAAATATTGAAAAGATGCAGGGAGGTCGCAGGAATGGTGATATGTCTTTCTTTTCGGACCCATTTGGTTCCAAAAGCGGAAGAAATGTATTCTCGAGCTTCTTCGACCGTGACCCTTTCGATGATCCATTTTTCACGAGGCCATTTGGAAGCGCTAGTATTTTTGGGCCGGAAGGATTCTTTGGCAGACAGAATGGTTTCATTGATGACCAGGAGTATGAGGTGCCACAGGTATTTTTCCACAGGAATTTATTTAGCACTATGTTAATTTCATTTTGTGACTGTATTGAATGGGACATAATTTCTCAAATTTTGATTTCTAGAGTGGTTGAAGGGATGCACAATTATTTTGCCATTTTTCTTGCTATTCGAGGGAGGATTTCATAAATTTACACTAATTTGTCAGAGGCTAGTGAATTTAATATATATGGATGGCCATAATGCAGTCTGTTCGAAGGGGTCCTGTGATTGAAGAGCTGCCGGATGATCATGAGGATGGGCGTAACGAATCGAGCCAGGAACCCATTGTTGAAGATCCAGATGATGACCAAGGCAACACAGGTATATAATCAATATCTGAGATATGTGTTTCTCTGTTCGTGGGCACCCTAGGGTTCTTCTTAAGTCTTAGTGGATTGTAATGCTTTCGGATTTGGGAAGTGCACGGTTGTTGCACTGGACTATAATTTATTTTTTTCCCCTTAAAATTAAGGTTGCCTAGTTTTTTTTGTCCCTTAGGTATGGGTGCATTGTGATACTCGGATTTGGAGGAGGGCTTGTTTAGTGCATTGGATTATAAAAGGAAATTAAAAATTGGGGGCAGGTTTGCTGCATCCGATAAAAAAAATCTCTAGAGTTCTCCTTTATTGGTGGATGGATCAAAACAATGAGAATGGAATCCATAAAACCCCAGTAAATAAAGGACATATATACAGTCAGGGATTCCTATAATCTAGTATCATTGTTTATTTACATTATTACTTGATGGAATGTATTTTTATTTTACTGCAGGACAGAGAATGCAGACGCAGAGGGGGAACCAGAGTGTATACCAGGGAACCAATAATTCTTATCCAGGGCAGTCATCATCTCAAACCTTCTCATTCCAAAGCTCCAAAGTAACCTATGGAGGACAAAACGGGGCATACTATACATCCTCAACAACAAGGAGAATGGGTCCTGATGGGGTAGGACAACACATTAACCATTTTACCTTAATGGGCAAATTTTATGAGCTCAATTCGTAGATTTTCTATTATTTTGGTTATTTTAATTTGGCTGTCAATGATTTCCAATATTGCCAGTTAGTACAATATATAATATCAACACCCCAACTTTCAATAGGCCGTCCTTACAAAAACAAACTGGCTTTTGTTATAAGAAACAACAGTAATCCTAGAATTATGATTAAACCCTCCCCCATAAAAATCAGTAAGAGGTTAGAACATGTGGATTGGGGAAGCTTTTGGAAATGCCAAGTCCAGCCCACAAACAGATTTCTCAAAAGCTGTCCTTACAAAAACAAAATGGCTTTTATTCTAGGAAACACAATTTCTCAAAGGTTGTCCTTACAAAAACAAAATGGCTTTTATTCTAGGAAACACAATTTGAAGAATTAGGTTATTAAAAAAAATCCTGGAATTATGCTGAAACCCTCCCCCCATAAAATTCAGTTAGAAGCTAGAACATGCTGATTGGAGAAGCATTTTGAAATGCCAAGTCCAGCCCACAAACAGATTTATCAAATAATGTCTTTGATGGCATTTTAAATATACAGTTACTTAGTATTTTGTTTTTGTCTTATTTTGCTGCAGGTGACTCACGAGGAGCATATGGAAGCGGATACCACAACGGGCAACGCAACCAAAAGGATCTCGAGAGGAATTAAAGATAAGGTCTTAACTAGAGACATAAATCTTTTACATATTTTTATTGTTCTGCTCAGATTTCAAACTTGAAGGAATTTGATTAAGAAGGAATTCGAATAGATATTGTAGAAGCTGACAGAAAGTTGTTGTGAGCAGGGCCATTCTATTACTAAAAAACTAAATTCGGATGGAAGGGTCGAGACGAGGGAAACATTGCATAATATGGATGAAGGTAAGCCAGCAAAATTTTTGACGTTGTTTAGTCACTTAAATATAAATTAGCACACACCCGTTTAATCCTTGGTTAATACTTGGGTTTTAGCTTCATCAGGTTGTGGTGCTTGAGCTTGCCTGTCTCAAATTCCAGCATTTAATACAATGATTTTGAAGCTAGTTACAACCCTTGAGCTTGCATATCTTGAATCTCAATATATGAGTTTATATCTCCGGAGCCTGTGCCTCTTAGAATTCCAGTATTTAATCCATTGATTATATTTAGTAGTTCCTGTAGAGCATTTCTCTGGACCAGAGATGTACAATTTTAAGTCTTGCAGTCTGTCTGTTTATTAAATCTAGGTTTTAGATGGGTTTCTGACGATGTTTATATGGTAGATAGATTCCCTGATTTTTCTCTGGTGCACTTGCATTAAGTACTAAGTATTATACGTGTTGATATCACTCCAGATGAAATCGAGCAGTTTGACAACGAGTGGAATATAAAAGCAGATAAAGCTTTGCCTGGGTGGAAAGAATCTCATGCTCAGATGCTCGACACCGACACTGGAAGTACTGGTAGGATTCATTTTGTATTTTGAATTGAACTTGGATTTAAGGTGCCTGCATGTGTTTTATATTTCTATCGGTAGTTTCAATAACATGTTGTGATTTGTGTGAGTAGGGAAAAGTGCTGCGAGTAAGCTTGCACTCCCTGGGCCGTTATCTACCACCATTAAAGAGGACAAGCAATCTGACAGGGCCTCCGGTGTGCCATTATCTAACACCAAAAAAGAGGACAAACGATCTGGCAGGGATAACAAAGAGAACAAACGATCTGGCAGGGATAACAAAGAGAACAAACAATCTCACAGGGACAATTCGTCTCACAAATGGTTTGGATTGGACTTCGAAAAGGCTAACATGAGCAGCTTCATAAAAAAGTTTAATATCGCAAAATGATCTGCTTGTATTTTGTTTTACATTAGGATATCCTTTTTTTAATATACAAAGAGTAAAGTTACATAATATTTAACAAAATATGTGACATACCACATTTAATTTTAAGTTTGTTTTGGGTTGCTGGATTTTCAAATTGATGAGTCATTTACCATTCTCGCGTTTTTCTCGGTCGAAATTTTAGGCATTTTCTTTCCAGAGTGCCTTACCTTTTATAATTTAACATTTTATGTTAGTTGCATCACGTAGCTTTCTCCGTCAAGTTTAATTTATCTTTAATCTACAATAATTTTATTAATGGTTTATTTTCTTATAATTTTTTATTAATTGTTTATTTTCTTTTAAATTAAAACTATACTAGCCATTGTTTAAACGTTTGCAAGAGTATATTTGCTCATCTTTCATTTGTTTATTTTCCTTTTAACTGAAAGCCATACAAGCCATTGTTTATACTTTTGCAAGGGTATATTTGCTCATCTTTCTTGCTTGACCTCATGTATTTTCTTGAGGAGCATAATTATTGTTTAAATAATATTTAGATTGTATTTAGTAATTTTCTTTATTAATTTTTTTTAATCTAATAAATTAAAGTTTTCAATACATTAAAATTTTCAATATAATTTTGAGTGTTTTCTTAACCACAAGTGAAAATGATTCATTTTTATTAATATTGAGTTTCTCTTCTTAAGATTTCTTATGATTGTTTAAGGGTATTTTGTTTCAAAATAGAAAAATATCTTCCAAAGAGTGATAACACTTTCCATCATCTACATTTGTCTATCATCATTTAGTCAGGAACTTTGAATTTATAATTTAGGCATTTTTTTGTAAGCTTCAACTTATCTCTCATTCAGCTGGAAAAAAATAAATAACCTTCCTCCATAAGTAAAACATGCTTTGAAATTTGATAAGCTTTTCTATTAAATTCTTTGTAAATATGTTGAATTTTTAAAATCTAGAAGCTTTCACTCGTTTGTTGTCGTATTTTGGTCATTCATGGTTGTAAAGTAACAAATCAACAATTACTTTAGAATTCCAATCAACTGTAAGCAACCTATTTATGTAGAGTAAGAAACAAAAGACTTCAAAGTGCCAAAAGTTCCCCTCTAGTTTCACAATTCATTTTAATACTATAAACACCCCCCTTTGGACATTTTAGCACAACTCATGCACCACATTTTTCACCCCCATTTTGTGAAGCACCATCAAAGAGCCCAACAACCAAATTCCCTTCCAGCAAAGGAGGATGAGCTACTCTTTGTGAATGGACAACAAGAGTTTTGGTGAATTCACCCATATTTTATAAAACTCGGTTGTGCAACTTAAGAAGAGGTAAAGTTTGATTCTAAAAAATAATCAAATTTCTCTGCCTCTAAATTTCCCAACAGATATAGCATGGTAATTTCGTTCAATTATCCTTCACCTTATTCCAATTTTGGAAACTTTCACTAAGCTATCCACATTCCCAAATTCTTTGTATCTTAAGAATCTTTAAGAGATAATTCTAGACTTATTTTTTGAAAGAGCAATAAACCATTAAATGATTTATTGTTTCCTCCCCCTCGCCACACAAAAAACATCTACTAGAACCAACAAATTATCTTTTTAACAAGTTATCACAGGTTATAATTCTATTATCTATCATCAACCAACAAAATAATTTAATTTGTAAGGGGATCTGCCATTTCCATATATCAATCAACCAGTCCTCTACACCAACATCCATTTCCTTTAAAAATTGCACTTAATAAGCTTGTTTTGCAGAAACTTTCCCTTCTTTACTGTCATAGGACCAAACAATTGAATTTCTTACATCGAGTAAAACAAACCCAGAGTGTTTCAGTTCCCTCACATAATTCTCCCATTCCAACTTTTGTTTCCCAATAAGATCTAGAAATTCTACAGTTTTCCAATTAAAACCATGAATAGACCCAGAATCAAATGAAGCTACCTGATTAAGATTGAAAATACCTTTTGAGTGTAGAGTGGAAACCAAAATCTTAGACAATTTATAGTAAGATTGAGAACCTATAAATAGATCCAATCCGACCCTTATATCCCCTCCATTTCTAGGCTTCCATGCTAACCAGTCAGTGACAATGGGCAAAGAAGTGGTAAGTGCTCTCCAACAATTTGACATACCTTTCACATTCAGTCTCCCTTTTCTAAACCACTCGTCCACATAATACATTTTTAAGTATTTTTTAAGAATTGCTTCATGCCACAGTCCTCTAAAAGCTCTTTACAGCCAAAGCTTTACCAAAACAAAAAAATATTCTTAAAACCCCATCCTCCAATCTTCTTAGGTTTTGCAATCTTGTTCCAATTCACCAAATGACTGTTTTTTATCTCTTTGTTACCCGACCACAAAAAACTGAGCATTCGCCTTCTAATCCTATTTAAAATACTTTTGGGAATCTTTACCAAAGACAACCAATACACAGAAATGATTTCCAGGACTGATTTTACCAGTATATACATCCTTCCCAACATAAGCCATTTATGTCACCAATTAGAGATTTTTTCCTCCACTTTTTTAATTAGTGACCTCCAATCATTAAAAGGTAACAATTTGGTTTTTAAAAAAAACCCAAATATTTAAAACCAACATATAAAATTTTTACCTCAAAGGGTATGATTTCTTTCAACAATAATAACTCCTCTCTAGACCATCCTGCTTTTAGAAATTGAGACTTGTGAGCATTGAAAGACATTTTAGATGCATTGCTAAACAAATCAAGCGCATCCTTTAACGTTCCCCATTCTATCAAGGATCCTTTATCAAAAAGAATAATATCATTTACAAAAAACAGATGAGTAATTCTAACTCCATTTGCTATTGAGACTCCTTGATTTTTTCCTTCTTTAACAAGCTTCATTAGTATTCTACTTAGCCCTTCAACTATAATTAAAAACGTTAAAGGAGAAAGGGTACAACCTTGTCTCAAGCCTCTAGATCTTTTAAATAAGCTAGAGCTTCCATTAATTAACATAGAGAAATTTGTTGATATGACACACCCCATTATCCAGTTGGTAGCTTCCAAGTTGAGCCCAATCTACAGAAGGACTAGTCTTAAAAAACTCCAGTCAATCCTATCATAGGCTTTCATCATATCTAGTTTCAAAATCATAGCTTTTGATTTCTTTATATGTATACTATGAAGAGCCTCTTGAACTATTCCTATAGCACCAATAATCTGCCTATTCTCCAAGAACTCAAACTGCTCCTTAAATATACCTTTTGAAAGAAAAACTTTGATTCTAACTGCAATAATTTTTGAAATAACCTTATACATCAAGTTACACAAAGAAATGGGTCTAAATCCATCAAAGGATTCAGGTTTATCACTTTTAGAAATAAGCGCTACAAAAGTAGTATTTAGAGCCCCATTTATCTTCCCCTTAACTCTGGATTCCTCCACTACTTTCAATAGTTCATGTCTCAAAAGGTCAGAAAATTCCAAGAAAAATTCAACTATTCAGCGATCAGGCCCAGGAATTTTTAAAACAAAAGTCTTTCAAATTGGACAACAACTCGACTTTGGGTTTTGACCTAAAAGCAGGTGGGATGACATGAGTGGAAGTTTTGACAGAGGAGGGGAAGAGTCTTCAGATATGTGTAGGCATTTTAGAGGGTAGATACGATGACATGGTACTCATAACCATTAGAGGAAGCCCTATGGAGCCAATAAGGTCTATTTAATTTTGATGAGGAGTACATAGATGATTTAAATAAGAAAAGATTGTTGAAGTATGGGAAGGCTCCATTATTAAATTCGTTTTATTCGAGCAATGAGTTTGAGGTAGTTAATTTTCTAGGTGGTGGATCGAAGGGCTACCAGAAGGATTTAAGGCACATCAGGATAATCGATGAACTTTTCGAGCTCGAAGTGACGAGACTTTTTGGGGCTCCACTTTTAGCTAATCTACCCCCGATGCACTACTATTCTCCGTCTCAATTTAGGATGGGAAAAAACTTGGAGCAGTTTTCCACAGAGAGGTGATTGATGCATGGGCTTTGCCTGTTACTCTAATTGATCTAGTTGTAAACTCCAATGGTGATAAGTGTTAAATTTGGCAGCATCGACAATCATTCTCTAATGAGAGGCCATATGGGCCACCCTGAGGCTAGCCAGGGAGATTTGGAGAGTCAACCAGTCTTGTGAGGTATTGACAAAATCCAGGGGGAATGTACAACCTTTGTGAATCAAACCAAACTAAAAGTCAAGATGAATGAGATGTTATGTGAGTCTAATGAAAAAGTCAGGGGGACTGTACAACCTCTGTGAGCATAGACAATCTAGTGCAAAAGTCAGGGGGAACATACAACCTTTGTGAGCATAGACAGACTAGTGCAAAAGTCAGGGGGAACGTGCAACCTCTGTGAGCCTAGTCAAAACTTGTGAGCCATGAGAAAAAGTCAAGGCATCTAGAAAAAATTAGGTTGAATATAAAATTCCTATGAGCTAGAAACAAATGGTATTCCTAATATTTCAAATGATATAAATGTATTGATCTAGTGTGTTGGAACGTGTAACATTATCCACCATGAAGAGAATTTCAAATTGCTTTGTAAAGAGTTGAGTTATAACTGAAGTCTCAAGTGTAGTTCTATTTTAGAACTAAAGTGTGTTGGATTACTAAGAGGGGGGGTGAATCAGTAATAGCGTAATTATAATCCTTTTTCTTCAAATGTTATATCAATGGAGAATTATTATTCAATAATGAGCAGTAAGAAATAAACAGTCACACACATACAGAGTACACCAGTGTTTTACGTGGAAATCCAAATCAGGAGAAAACCACAGAATGTTTTTTCTTATATGTCTTGAAGAATTACATTCATTGGAAGCACTAACTTCCTTTGTTTTTCAGCTGCAACTGGAAGAAGGCTCCAACCCCCTATTTTCTCAGGCTACAACCTGAGGGAAACTCAAACTACTCACTTCTCTGGCTACAACCAGAAGGAGGCTATAACCCCCAATGTTCTCCGGCTACAACCGGAAGGTGGCTACAACCACCTGTCCTTGCCCCATCCTACCACCCTGAAGTAGAAGTAGAATGATGGAACCACTATCACACTATTACTGTGAGATATATTGCTGTAAATCTGTACCAATAAATCTAAACCATGCATCAATCATGCATCAACATGTACCTCAACCTGTAATCAACCTGTACCATAAATAAGTGCATCAACCATGCACCAACCTGTACCATAAAAAAGTGTATCCAAGCATGTACCAAGTATGTTCCAATCATGTGTCAACTACTCATCAACTATGACTCATCAATATGTATCAACATCATCAACTATACACCTCATCTATGTGCACCAACTGATCAACTACTTGTCTCAACCATGTACTCAACATGTATCACAGCCAAAAGATCTCATAAATTTCATCATCCAAATATGATTTGTAGCTCTATAATAGACCTGGTATATATGATCACATTCCTATAAGAGACTAGCTAACAAGAGACTAGCATTTTCATCAAACTTTTCTTTAGTCTCACATACTAAGTTTTGGATTAGTCAACAACCCTAACTTGAAGTAATCATAACTTTGAACCTGTAATGTATAAATATTTGAAACTGATACACAATGTTCTTCAGTGTGTTTTATGCAATTCATCAAAGTTTCACTACTTGAAACCTCTCAAAAAAGGAGTTATAGAAAAAATGACATACCTTGTTGAATTTTGTCTTATTCTAGAGAGCGACCTTGTAGAGCGTGCCCCGCACAAAATATTTGATGAAATGATTTGAAACTGTTACACAACATATTACATACTGTACCCTAAACAACACATTTTGTTTTACTGAATTTGGATCTATTATGAAGAAGTTATGACGTTTTTACCCGAAATACCTGATTTTGACTAGTTTCAGGACTGGCCACAAACCCTATTTTTCACGGAGTGTAACTCCAAAAATACGACCTGCAAGTTGAAATTTTTTTCACAGATACTTGGATATGTTGTCTCACTTGAATAGAAATTCAATGGTTTGAATCATTATAAAAAAAAATTGTAGCGAAAATGGTGAGATGACCTGAAAATAACATACCTTAGAAAGCACCATCAAAAGAATTTATCCTTCCTTGCATTTCGGTCTTCTTTTCTTCACTTTCACTCAGAATTATGGTTTATATATCCTTGTTTACCTCAGACACATATAGATATTCAATATTCTCAAGTGTGATTCTAATTAGAGAGCTTTTCCTCTTATTTATACTCTCCAAGTA
>CBVK0100543002.1:0-17990 GCA_900067695.1 Picea abies | reverse complement strand
TATATATATATATTATTAAAAAAATGAATAAATAATATAAAACAATTATTAAATATTATAATGTAGAAGGAGAATTTACTTAATATCAATTAGTTCGTTTTGTTTTTTTAATGAAGAATTTTAAAAGGAAGTTTTTAAATTGAATTTTGATTCTAAGTTATATTCAGATGTTAATTCTTGAGAATTTGAAAAGAATGTTATCTTTGATTACTTTGATGTTGCTAAGTTGACTTATTATTACAATAGCTTTTGTGATTAAGATGATGATAAGATATCTCTATAACTTTCATTGTGTCTTTGTATTTTTTTAAGATACTTGTGTTAATTAACTTAATTTGGATTAATAGATTTTTTTTATTAGATGAAAGTATCCAAGTTTATGGTTGATGTTGTTTTAATCATTTCAATCCCTCTTCTTCACCCATCTAAATATCACCTAATACAATGTCATCTAAATGGGATATTTAAAATTACCAAAAATTGGCGATTATAACTAATACCCATAAAAAAAAAACTAGCCATACATGGATGACTTATTCTACAGTGTTAATCCCCATAAACATATTTTATATTTTGCTTTTTCACTTTTAGAATTAATATTTTCTTTTATTTTCATTATTTAAATTAGATAAATAAAATTTAATTTTGATTTTAATTTACTAGATAAATGATAATACTGCTTATTTTATTGTAATTTTTTTTTAGAGAATAATAATATTGTATGGATATAATTTAATTTTAATATAGGTGGAGTAGCACCGCATGCAGGCCAAGCCAAGCGACTAGGTTTTCTCATGCAGCAGGCCACCATGGGAGCGCCAGGGGGAGGGGAGCCAACTCCCCACCTTCTCTTTCCATTGAGGAAGCCTTCAGGAGGTTAATTTCCACGCAGGGGAAGTCTCAAGCCCCGCCCTCCATTCCAAAGTTCATCAAAAAACTCAATTCAATCCCAGAAATCGTCCTCCAGGAAGATCAATCTATTAAAATATCCCTATCCCTAGCAGAGCGTGGGTTGGTTGGCTAGGTTATGGGGCTTTGGCCCTCCGCAAAAACCACAGACGATTGGATCCAACGAAACTGGAGACCACTCCTTTAGAGCAGCATGACATGTTACCCAGTAGGAAGAGGTTTCTTTATTTTCGAGTTTATCTCAAAAAAAGATCGCGATCTCATCTTTAGAAGCGACCCATATTTCATGGGGACACAAGGTCTTTACCTTAACTATTGGACGCCCGATTTCAACCCCTCAATTGATGTCCCAAAGGAGGTCATGGTCTGAGTCCAATTGCCAAACCTGCCAGTCCACTGTTGGAACTACCAATCTCTACAAAAAATCGAAAATGGTATGGGACAGCTCATAGACAAAGCAGACACCAAAGCTCATTATTCTTATGCAAGGATATGCGTAGAAGTGGATCTAAAAGTCGGTCTACCAAAAGCCATCAAGCTCAAGGTGGGGGAATGGTAGCACTACCAAAAGCTGGACTACGAGCAGTTACCATTCAAATGCAGAAGTTGCCATGAGTATGTTCACTTTCAAAGGAACTTCCCAAAATCCAAATCAGCAGGCAAGACAGACGGTGAAGGCTGGCAACAACCAAAGAGATCTAAAGAAAATCCGAAACCGACCAAGAAGAAGAACACAGGTCCTGCCCCAAATCCTCAAGCCCCCAACGAAGCCCTAGAGGCTCAAACTACAAATAAAGGTACATGCAACAGCGTCAAGCCCTGGGAAGGGCAGTCAAGAGACCCAAAGGACAAAAGGAAAGGCGAAGCAACCGCCAATCCAGAAGCCTTTGAAGATCCAACCAAAGAGAAAGACACGGATGAGGAACACATCATCTTGGCCTCAGAATCCGAAGAATTATCTGATGATGAAGACTTTGGCACAAGTAACTCTCAGACCACACCAAAAAAATCCACCAGAGGAAGGAAATCCAAGAAAAAAGAAAGAGAAGAGAAAACTTATCCAGATGTCCTCCAAGGGTCCCAAAAAACCCTCAAAGGAACGGTAAACACGCGCAATACCAAAAAAAAAGGCCGGGCTAAAAAAGGAGCCTCTGCCACTTAGCCTATTAAATAATGAAGTACGTCTCCTAGAACTGCAGAGGATTAGGCAGCAAACTAAAAGAAGATGCTCTGAAAGATATCATCCGTATGACAATGCTTGAAATCCTTCTCATCCAGGAGACAAAACTGGAGGAACCAGATCTCCTCCAAGCAAGTAAAATTTATTGTAAAAAATGCCAAGGTAAAGCGATTAGTGCTAGAGGAGCATCAGGGGGAATAGGCACATTCTGGGATAGCTCCAAATTGGATCTGATGGAAGAAGAAGGTAGCACTCATTGGATCTTCACCAAATTCCTCCACAAAGAATCAGGCCAGCCCATAAGTCTCTTCAATCTCTACGTTTCAGTACAGTCCTTAGAGAAACGAGAATGTTGGGACTCCTTAAAGTCCTTCCTTCAACAATGACATACTGAAAACATAATAATCGTGGGCGATGTCAACATCACACTCGCCTCTTCAAAGAAAACAGGGGGATCTCTGGTTAGAGACCCAACCAGAGAATGGGTGGAGGAGCTCATCATGGATTGGGACCTGGAAGATATCAAGCCAGTCAGAGGGAAGTACACCTGGTCAAACAAAAGATAGGGGCTAGGGCACATTGCGGCACGCCTGGACAGATTCCTTATCCAAACCTCCTTTCTCACTCTCGGTTTAGCGGCATCTTCTAAAATCCTCCCAAATTACACCTATGACCACAAGTCAATCCTCCTCGAGATCTCCTCCGATGCTAACCTTGGTCCCATACCCTTTAGTTTTAACCCACTTTGGATCCACCAAGAGGGTTTCCAAGATCTCGTAGCCAACGCCTAGAGCGTCTAGATCCAAGGCTCTACATTCTTTGTTTGGGAAGGAAAACTATGATCTCTTAAGAAAACACTCAAAGGGTGGGCCAGAACCATCCATTCTCCCTCCTCCAAGAGAAAAGGGATCGAAGAAGCACTCGAAAACCTCCAGCTAAGCCTCGAGGAGGAGTCTCTCTATCCTGATCGGCTTACCCAAGAAGTTGATCTCCAAAAATCTCTCCACCGTGCATGCATGGAGGAGGAGGATCATTGGCGTCAAAAGTCCCAAAGTCTCTAGCTAAAGACTGGAGACAGGAACACAAGCTACTTCCACAAGCATGTAGAAGCTCGAAATCAGTTTAAAATGGTCAAAGAAATCCATTCACAAGGGCAAGAGGTAACCAGCTTCGAAGGTATCAAGTAGGTCGCTCACGACTTCTACAAAGATCTCTACTCAGCCCCAAATGAATCCCCTATAGACCCCACCGCCTATCCTCTTTCGCTAGTCCCCAATCATTTGAGGGATGAGAAAAATTGAATGTTAACGGGCCCCATAAACCTTCAAGAGATCAAGAATGCGTTGGATAATATGTAAGCTGACAAGGCCCCTGGGCCTGATGGCTTCATAGCCCGCTTCTACCAAGCTTGTTGGCCAATCATCAAGAAATATCTACTAAGAATGGTGCGGAAATCCAAAAATTGCCTCAAACTCGGGGGAAGCACAAACTCATCTTTTTTAGCATTGATCCCGAAGGAAAAATGAGTGAGCAACTTTAGACGTTTCCAGCCAATATCCCTCGGCAACACTAGCTACAAGCTAATCACAAAAATCATAGCCACCAAGCTCAAAGTTATTATGCCAAGCATCATTCCGGAAAACTAAGGAGGCTTCATCAAAGGGCGCCAAATGCTGGACAACATAGTGCTAGTCCAAGAAGCCCTACATTCCAACATCCAATTCAAAGAAAAAGGTATGATCATAAAGCTTGACTTAGCTAATGCTTTCGATAGAATTAGACATGATTTACTCTTTCAAGTAATGAGAAATATGGGATTCGCTGAAAATTTCATAAGATGGATCAAAGCCTGCATAGTCAACCTGTGGATTTCCCCATTGGTAAATAGACGTTCAACACAGTACTTCCAGGCCACCAGGGGATTGAGACAAGGTTGTCCCCTATCCTCGCTTATGTATGCCATCCAAGCCTCAGTCTTAAGCTTCCAGTTGGCGCACCATCAACAGACTCGTTCCCTTCCTGGCCTCATAATTGTGTCAACAGTCCAAGACATTAACCATGCGCAGTTTATGGAAAATACCCTCCTCCTTGGTGGAGCCAATGTTCGAACAACAAGGAACTTCAAGCAGGAGCTAGACCATTACAAAGCAACCTCGGGCAGCAAAACGAACGACCAAAAATGTAAAGTTTACAGTTGGAATTTCTCTCCAACAAAGATGATGGAAATTACCCGGGTATTAGGAATGGAAGGCTCAACGACATGGGACAGCTTCAAATATCTTGGGATCCCAATTTTTAAAGTCACTCCCAAACCGATCCATCAGACTCTGCTTCTAGACAAATTGAAGGGCCACATTCAATCCTGGGGGGCGACTTGGTTAAATCTAGCTGGGAAAATCGTATTGTTGAAGTCAGTCCTGACCAGTCTTCCAATCTACCAAAACTCCATTATGCTTTCCCCCAAATCCATCATCAACAATATCAACATTCTGCTGAGACGTTTTCTGTGGGAAGGTGGGCGAAAAACGGAGAGGAAACTGCATTTAGTAAGTTGGGAAAAAATAAAAATAAAAACGATGCTAGAAGGAGGCCTCCAAATCAAGGACGTCGCTACCTATCTAGCGATGGGGGGAAAAAAAAATTGGAATCTAGTCTCCAGCAAACCCTCTTGGAGCAAGGAAGTCCTTTGGAAAAAATATTTCTGGGGGAAATGCCTCAGATGCGTGGAACGCCCACTGAAGGTCCTCAAAGGTTCACCAATCTTTACTCTCTGACTCAGATCCTTAGACCATTTCATCTCCAAGATTACCTATATCCCTGGCAATGGGAAACGCATAAGGATCTGGCATGACTCGATCCTAGGGGAGTCACCAATAGACTTTCAAGGAGGTTTGGCTAATATCAAAGCATGGCTCCTCTCCTCCAACCTTCACACGCTATGGGATATTTCCAATTGGGAAAATAATGAGGTAAGAACATGGAAAGAGTGGGATCTGGGAAACTATCTAGCAATGCTCAATATCGAAGCCAAAATCCTCTTAAAGTTGTTGCAAGGGAAATCCCCCATGAGAGCCTCAGTTAAGGATAAAAGAGGATGGGGCACTGTCACCAGAACTTACTCTGCAACCGTTGGATACCAATCTCTTCAAGTTGTCCCCCATATTCCACCAGACCCAACGCCCTAGAGAACTGTCTGGTCTCACAAGTCGATCCCCAAAATCGACATGTTCTTTTGGACAATGGCACATCAAATCATCCTGACCAGCGAAAACCTAAGGCGCAGAGGATGGCAGGGCCCCTCAAGATGCCTGCTATGTACGTCTGAAGAGGAAACTACCAACCCTCTGCTACTAAATTTCCCCTTTGCAAAAGAGGCCTGGGAAAATGTAGTAATGGTGAGTCCTGACAAACTTACGAGGCCCACCTTGACCACGGATATTCTGAGCACTTGGGCATTACGCTCCTCCTTCTCCCTGAGAAAAAAGGATCTACTCAAAGCAATATGGATGTGGCTCCCCAAGTTTGTAATGTGGAAAATTTGGTTGGAAAGGAACAACAGGATTTTCAATGAGAAAAGTTGCAATTCATTCCAAGTTGTTTTGAAAACCAAAGCACTGCTGAGTGAGGCTCTAGAAGCCCAAACCAAGATTCGAAACTCTAACACCCTTGACCCGGAAGAAGAACAGTGGCTAAAATAGCTTGTCTCAAACCACCTTCATCGAATAGCCACCAGCTCAGCCCTGAAAGCAAGCTGGGAAATCAAGATGGGAGAACAAGACTTCATCAAGTGGAGATCTGAGCTCGGAATGCACAGTCTAGCCTTCGATGGAGCGTCGAAAGGGAACCCTAGTTTGGCCAGTGAAAGAGGGATTCTCCTCAATCCTTTTGGCATGTTGGTGGTCACCTATTCATGGGGGATAGGCATCAAAACCAACAATATGGAGGAATCCCTCGTGCTCTGGCAGGGTCTGAGGCTAGCCGCCTCCAAAAGCATCCAGAAATTGGTGGTGTTCGGAAAATCCAGAGTAATCATTCAAGCCATGAAGATGAGAAGGAGGCCTAAAAACCTCAGTTTAAGTCAATTGCTCAGGAAATAACAATGTTAGTGCATAATTTCCAGGGGGTCAATTTCTTTCACATCCTACGTGGCCTAAATAGTCAAGCTGACTTTGAAGCAAATAGAGGAGCGGCATTGGATAGGGAAAAGATGTTAGTGAATGACATCAAATCAATTTCCCTCATCCCCTAGAAGACGAGCCGCCCAAAGGCCCTTAACCCACGACTGGACGGTGGACAATGACACGGAAGCATCCATTCAGTCGCACGTTGTTCCATCGCTCGCCTATCTCCAAGGGATATTTGCAAATCAATTTGCCAGACAGCCGTCAGCACTTTGTCTGACCTCTTGCAGGCCCGAAAGTGGAGACCCTACCAAAATGTAGAAATACCATGATCCCTGGGATGTGTAGAGGCTATTTCAGTCGACGAGGTGTCTCAGAGAGAGCAGGGGAGCCCAATCCGCAGGGAAAATTCACCATGAAGCTTAGACGCAGAAGCCATCTTAGTGCTCAAGCAAGCAGGAGGGGCAGTCATATCTTTGCTAAGCAGAGAAAGAAATCTGAGGTTTATCAGGCTTTCCAATGGCCTCCAGCTCCAATCCTGGGCCGTCTCTGGAATAAAGATTGGGAGAAATACAGTTGGAGCTCATCAAACTGAATGTTGTGGTCAAATAGCAAGCTAGAAGACTGCAGAATAATGACTTCACCATAGAAACCAGATTCGTACAACTGAACCAGGACCTCAAAGACCTGCGCGAGGAACTCACTTTCGACTCGGATTCCCAATTCAAGGATGTAGCGAATGTGCAAGGTGACTTTGGAAAGCGTCTTAGAAAACTCGAAACCAAAATCAACAAGCTAGCTGGAGAATGTGCCAATAAGAAGACAACTCAGGACAATGGAAAAGATTCTCGTTCATGAAGTTGCAGCTTCAAGACCCTGCTCATTAGGATCCTTAAGGTGTTTCCCTAGATTGAATTTTAATGGCTTCCCTAAGATGTAAATCACCTGGCAGCTAGTTTGTCGGCTTTTAATCCAAATATCTGTTACTGTCAAAAAAAAAAATATTGTATTGATATTTTGAATATAAATATAATTTTAAAGTATTATTACAAGATATAAATATTAATTGTTTAACATAGATAATTTATGTAATGAGTTTCCTTTCAATATTATTTATTCTATTATACTTTATTTAATAATTTAAAATTAATTGGACAACTCGATATTATTATAATATAATTTTTAAGTGAATGTGATGATTAATTGGACATTTTGACTAATTGACAATGTTAATTTGTGAAATTTTTATAAGTTACGTTATTTTTTTTCTATCTTTTATTATTATTATTTATTACTAAAAATATTAATTGGAACTTCTTAGATTAACGTTGATGTTGTTAAGTTTACAAACACTACAATGGGTCTTGTGATTATCATCATATTTTTATGACTTTTTTATTTTTGATTCTTGATTCTTGAGTTGTGTAATTATATTTTTTCAAGATACTTGTGTTAATTTTTCAATTGAGTTTAGTTTTGGTGGTTGGGAGTATTGATTATTCTCCTCCTCACTCAAGTTCCACTCCCACAAAAATGACATGTTGGCCTGTTGTGATAAGGCTCGAAGGATAGATGTCCCCGAGGATAGAGGTCCACTTTGGTGTGCCATGGGATGCCTTATCCCTTAATAAGTCACACGTTATTGGTATATTTGGCTTGTAGGTTGTTGGATATACTCTTGTGTTATACACCTTAGCCCTTGATAAGTCACACGTTATTGGTATATTTGGCTTACAGGTTGTTGGATATACTCGTGTTATAGTGGAAGACAAAAGGTTACAAATTCCCATGGTTAAAGAAAAAGATACTTGTGCCAATTTCTTAGTAATTTTTTTTTGTAAGTAACGAGTAGCATAGATTGAGTCCATGGACATTTATGGCTTCAATTCCTTTTTTTAAAAGGAACTAAAGATTTGTATATATTAAAGGGCTACACCGAGGCAAGCAACAATCAAAATTTTACAAAATTTTGACTCTTTATAGTCAGAGTTCATATCTATTTTCCTCCTATCATATAAAACATGATAAAAAATATATGTCCAGGCAACCAAGTTGCCATATATTTTGATAATTGGTCCATCATCAAAATGCATTTAAAAAACATTCAATTTATTGGATTTTTTGTTGGTTCATCCTACATTCCAACTTGGCTTTGTGCATTGTCTTGTGTATCCATTGGTTTTGTGTCTTCTCTTTCTTGATCAACTCCTAGTTGGCGTGTCTAAGAGTTCCTTGTGTTGCAGTTGTTAGATCTTGAATTGGATATTTGAGGGACTGCCCTTTCTCTGTAGAAGTTGTGTTCCTTCTCTAGGGTAACCATCTTTTGGAGCAACGTTGAAACAATCTGCTCTAACTCATTAACCCAATGTCGTTATATCTCCCTTTCAAGATATTGCTTGATTTCCTATTCCATTCTGTCCATTCTCTACAGACGTATAGCCAATGTTTGTTCTAGAGAAAAAATTGTGTTCCTTTCTTGGCCTAAATTATCATTTATGTTGAAAAGGATTGAAACCAAATGTTCCATATTACTTAATCTATCCATGAATTCTCCAATTTGGTTCCTAGAACACTCAAAAATGTCCTCATACCCCATCAGGATGCCTTTTACTTCATTCCAACCCATCCATTGTTTGAAAATTTTTGAATTTCACAATGTTGCATGTTCGAATCTTGATATTCATAGGGATGGTAAGAAAAGGACCCAAATTGATCCCCACAAATGAATAGTGAAGGTCCAAAATTTGATTGGGCACATAGTTGATAGACTGAGAATGAAATTTATGATGACTTTGATAATTAGGTGGAATGGGATTAACACCACATTGATCTTGGTGTTGGCACAGGGGAAGACCCAAGATTCAACGCTCAAGAACGCACCAACAAAACCCTAACTACCAGCCCTTTCGGCAACACCTGCGAAGCAGATGAAGTCTCACCCGAGGTAGAGGCAGGGGTGGTTGCAGGACTCAAATGTCTGCAACCGTAGCTGGGACACTGATATGTGATTATATCTTTTACAGGGCACTTAGCATAGATCATTCATCAATATTTAACCCGTATGGTACTTTGCAGATAACATAGAGCATCATAATGAATACTTATACTAAAGATGGTTCAGTACTTAGCCACATAAATATAGGTTAGGTTCAATAGATCAAGCACTAAGAATCTTTTATATCATATCTAACATTCATTCATATATCATCAGCGCAAAGCATAACTAGATCTACTAATCATAGCAAGCACTTAGACAAAAGGAAACAACACATTAGATTGAAGCACAAAGCACAATACACACAGTTACCGTGGTTCACCCCCACCCTGGGGCTACATCCACAAAGTCTTCTTTATATTATCTTGGTCAAGCAATTACAGCACAATGCTTTAATGATCCTTAATTCGCACAGGACAGAAGATCTGCACAGCTCACTAGATCCTTCTTCCTTGCACTTAGCTTCTCAATCTCATGCACAGATCACTTCAAGATACATCTGATCACACAGATATAGTACTAGCACTAAGCCTTTAGCTATACATCACATAGATGTACTACCTCTTTTTCTTCTCTATTTACATTTCCTATTTATAGATTACAAAGTGAGCCTAAGCATGGGTAAACCCACGGGCCAACATCCCTTTCCTGTTACATCAACCCAAAACCCTAAAATGGACCCAAAAATAGGTCTTCTTCCTTAATTTCCGCTTCGCGTTGTGCTCCATCCTTGGCAAGCTATTGCAGTCCCAAAAACGGTCAAATATGACCAAGTATTCTTCAAAACTTGGTCAAGGGCCAACAAGCCCCCAACACTCACCTGTGACTCGTCCCGAGTCACTTAGGTCTATTCAGTTCCACCTCGAATGCCTTGAGCTTGGATCAAGCTGCTTCTACCTGCTGCAGTGCGACAACCTCTTGCTCAGTAAGTTCTTGGATCACTATGTCATTGAGCGGTCCTTCCAGGCATTGTTCTGCAGTGATGACAACCTATTCGAGTTCAGCTTCCTAGCTTTCAAGTTCAATGAACAATTGGCATGCCTTCTCTTGGAGTGGTTGCAGTCGCTAAGAGACTTCCATCATTTTACTTTCCAGCATGTGTACTTGTTGTTGGGTTGTGCGTTGTTCTGCGAACCTCTTCATTCTTTCAACTGGGGTCACGAACTTCAGTTGCGCTTGTAGTACATCTACATGTTGCTTTTCTTTCTGGAGTTGTGCCTCCAATGTCTACAATTCTAGATTCTCTGCAAGGGTTTCATAAGTCTATGCACTTCTAGTGCTTAGCTGCCTACATTCCAAAGCCAAGGTTTTTAACCGGTCGACTGCACTTCGAGCAGTGGCCTCTCTTAGATATCTTATCTCTTGGGGTGTCTCAGGTACGGTGCGGACCTCCAAATCCATGATGCGCTGTTGGAGTTACTAGATTACTTCTTCCAGTTGGGTCACCTGCTGTGGAAGACAGTCTTCCATCTTCACTTCTATAATCATCAATGAGCGAAGTGCTTTGTGAATCCTTTCTTGTACTTCAAGTTTCTCTGCTAGCAACTGGTCCTTGCTCTGCTATAACTGTGTTTTTTCCTCCTCCCACTTCGCTTGTAAGGCAAGTTTCTCCTGTCCTGCCTTCCTCCGTTTTTTTCTATGTGTGCTCTTTTCTTGCGCCAAAGCCTGGGTGGCTTGCGCTATGTCTTCTTGAGCTCGTCGAAGGTGAGCTTCGACTTTCTCGGTGATCTGGCATAACTATGTGGACTCATTGCCTGTTCCTGATGTTTCTCTTATCAAGGGTGTTGTAGACACTGCTTGGCTGGGCTGGGGTGCCTACTGCACTTCTTTGAGTTCACCTTGGATCCGGTTGAATAGCTCCTCCTTCTTTGCTTCTTGATTTTCTGCGAGCTCTAGTGAAACATCATTTAGCGCAACAATTAAGAAGTCAAAATCATCCGAGGTAAGAGTAGTTTTAAGCGTGGTTCAGGTGGCCTTAGATTTCTTTCAGGATGAGGGCTTTGGTGGGGTAATATTCCTTTTCTTGGAGGGATATTCCTCGTCTCTAAGCGAAGTAACCTCACCTTTGTTCTGCTCAACTTCTGTGCTCCCTAGTTCTTCATCGTCACCTCCCTTCGTAGGTGAGAGCGAAGTAGTCTTCGTGGATGTGCTGTGGATATCTTGAACTTCCACATCCTTCTTAGTCTTGTGCAGTCCAGGTGTATCTGGCATAGCTTTAGGGCTATCCACGTCAGACATCTCTGCGGGGTCTACTGCAATGAGGAGGTCTGCCGACCACTCCTTGGTAATCTCCTCCAAGTCATCTTTTGTCAGCTTGTAATATGACTGGAGTTGTTTTTTTTGATCATCCCCATGCGCTGTGATATAGGTGAAGTGACAGTCTGTGTTGAATTTCATCAAAGGTCTAAACCTATGAAGTGTGTTGGGTGTGATGCGCGGTGTAGACTGGATGGAATTCTTCAATTGAGTGTAGTAAGCGTGGAAGATGACATTGGACTGCCACTGCTTCTTCATGTCGCTGGAGTACCACAGCATACAGAACTTCGCAGCCAGTGGTTCGAAGGGTTCGATCTCTGGAAAAGTGGCTCCCTCAGGCAGTTCCCAAGCGATGAAAGCGATGAGTATGAGCAACTAGCTAAAGTGGAATTCATACCCTTGGTCTTGCGCTTGTCTACAGTCAAGCTCTAGATGATTTATAAGGTACTTTTCCCAATTCATTTGTAGTCCCTCTGCGCACTTCCCTGCGAGGTCAACTACAAATCTAGTCACTTGTGTGGGTCTATTCTTGCGAACTAACTTCCCTGTGATCAGCTGGAAACCAAAGCGCACTACTGCATTCTCAATGGAGGCTACCCTGTAACCTCGTGTTCCTTTCTCTAGATCTCCATATGTGTCTTTTATTCGTTGGGTGAGACCGCGATCTGCGGTCTTTCCAGGGTAAAATTCCTACAGGTCAGGGCCCTGCATGCTTAGCCCAGTGATTCGATTGATCAGAATCGGATCCAGAGTGATGCGGTGGTCCAACCATAGGTATCCTCCATGGTAGAAGGACAACAACAACCTAACGCATGCATTTACTTCCTGATACCTCCCGAAATGTGGAATCTTCATTACATTGAGGAGGGATGACTGCGCAAGGTTATGGGTCCATTGTTGCAGGACAATATTGGGGTTCTTTCCTTTTGTAATAGTCAAGTACTTGTGCGGGGCTAGCATACTGTAAGCCTTGTGATCACCAAGGTTAAAATCACTAAATTTCAGCGTGGTGAGCTTCTCTTGGTCAGCATAAACTGTGTGCACCCCTTTCGGGAGGTATGCAGTGACCACAGCATAGTCAAAGTCTCTGGGTATAGTGTCTCGATTCACTGTGTCGCTTAGTGGTGGGATATATTTAGGCAAGATGCTTGGGATCATTTTCACAGTGGCGAAGTCATTTTCGAGCTTAGATCGTCTTTCTGAAGGCGGTCGGGAGGGTCCTGCTCGAGCAGTGGAGGGGGAAGATGGAAATTCTCCCGAGGATGATGCATGTACACCTATAGATATTCTGCACTCTGACATGACTCTCTCAGTCATTAAATCAATTAGAAATTCTTCAACAATTTTCTCAGCAATGCTAAGCTCGTCCGACATACAAACTTGGGTCAGCTAGCTCGGGTGCAAAAAGGAATTCAAAGACTACAGTGAATAGTAAGGGAACAAGGCAATGATCTCAGGGTTTGTGCTCAAAGTATTCTCGATGCATGGCGTGATGAGTTAAGTAGGCAATCTCAGCAACGGTCTTTTTGCAACGGACATGGGGCCTTCATTAACTTTGTTCTATCTGTTCTGGTGCTATCCAATGGTCTAGTGGTAACCAATAACTACTTTTCGACCCATTCAGGGCGGCAGTCGAACGGGTATATCGGTTCCAATAGCTATATTGCTTCGTCATGGTGAAGTACTCTATGTCGTTGTTCTGATATCTCGGTGAAGCTTCAATTCTGCAATTCTTCTTGCTGTGAAGTGTCCTCTAGAACCTCTTGTAACCTTACAGTATTAGCCCTTTTCTTTTTTAAATTTCTATAATTCTTCCCAATGAGCTTTGTCTCAGTAATTCTTTTACCATTCTGATGCTTATCTTCTGTGGTCATAGTTACTTCACATTGTTGAAATTCTTTCCTAGGGTTCCTTGATAATACTTCTTCTCTATCAAAAATAGGTAACTCGATCTTCTACGGATCCTCAAGTGTTCTCTTAGCTTCAACATCAGAGTTGCTAATATTAAATATATGTGATCTGTTCTTATGTTCCTCAATCAAGTGTGTGATCCTTCTAGTCATAAAGTCTTTTAAATCTTGCTTCTTCTGTTCCAAAACTTTTTCTTCCTCTTTTCATCTAGCTTGTTCTCTATCAATCCAAGGTTTTCCTATGAGCATGGTAAAAGGGGCGCTGTCTTCAACAAATTTAATAATCTCAAAGTCTTCCTCTGTCGAATTTCCATTGATATTCATAGGCATCCGAGCGATCCTTCCACATAGGTTTACTAGCTTTCCTCTAAATAAAGTTGTTCCTCCTAGGGAAGGGATCATGGCAGGCTTTCCTATAGCTTCCCAAGTTCTTTCTTGCATAATTTTCACTTGTGCCTCTTCGTCAAGAATACAGTCAATGTCGAAGTTCCCTATTCTTGCTTCGATTTGATCCTTTTCTTTGAAGATCTCTGATAACCTAACATGTCAGTGATCATTCAAGGTGTCTTTCATCTGTAGCAATATATTTTCTGATTCTTTCTGGGTTTCTGCTATGATCTTGGTCTCTTGATCTCCTTCAGGGTTTTCTTGCTCCATATTCAGCTTCTCAAGTCTAGCAATCATTCTAGGGCAATCCAACACTTCATGGTCCATAGCCTTACAATAGAGGCAACTAGGTTTTCTCCCAGGGAATTCCTTAACAAGATGTTTCGGTCTTCTATAGCTATAACAGAGGGTTAATCCTCTCTTTTGTTTAAATGTTCCCCAACTTCTTTTGTACTATGTGCCAGGTTCGTGGTAGCTAGCCTGCAAAAAACCCTTTCTAGGATCCTGCAACCACTTGTTAGTCCAGACATTCTTTCGATGCATAGGTATAACATATCTATCATTATACTTATCAGATCTATTCATATCAAACTTTCTTTCATCTATTAATGCCCTAGTTTTGAAGCTAGCATAGAATCTATCAAACATACCTAGATCCATGCTTTAGAAACAAAAAATTTCACTTATCTACAGAGCACAAAACTTCTAGATCTAAGAATTTTTTACTATTCTTACCTTTATTAGAGCACAGAGCTTACATATCTTACCTCTTTTCTGCAGATCTGACTTCTTTCTTTCAGAAATTTCCACTTTTACTTTTCTTAGAGCACAAAGCGTTCAGATCTCACTTCTCTTCTTTGGATTTGATCTTCCTTTCTTCAGATCTGACCTTATTCCTGGTACAAATCTACACAAGTCGAGTAAAAAGTTGCGCACTAGGGAAACAGATCTACGCACAGAGCTTTCTTTTGCACAACGTTTCTTTTTCCTCAATTCCCAGCAATCACAGTTTCAGGTCCTTGCAATGGAACCATTTGTTGGCAGAGGGGTAGACCCAGAGTTCAATGCTCAAGAGTGCACCAACAAAACCCTAACTACCGGCCCTTTCGACAACATCTACGAACAGATGAAGTCTCACCCGAGGTAGAGGCAGGGGTGGTTGCAGGACTCAGATGTCTGCAACCGTAGTTGGGACATTGATCTGTGATTATATATTTTATAGGGCACTTATCATAGATCATTTGTCAATATTTAACTCATATGGTACTTCACAAATAACACAGAGCATCGCAGTGAATACTTATACTAAATATGGTTCAGTACTTAGCCACATAAATATAGGTTAGGTTCAATAGATAAAGCACTAAGCATATTTTATATCAGATCTAACATTCATTCATATATCATCAACACAAAGCATAACTAGATATACTAATCACAACAAGCACTTAGCCAAAAGGAAACAACACATCAGATCGAAGCACAAACAACAATACAAATAGTTACCGTGGTTCACCCCCACCCTGGGGCTACATCCATAAAGTCTTCTTTATATTATCTCGGCCAAGAAATTACAACACAGAGCTTTAATGATCCTTACTTTGCATAGGACATAAGATATGCACAGCTCGCTAGATCCTTCTTCCTTGCACTTCAACACAAAGCTACGACAACTTGCACTTAGCTTCTCAATATCATGCACAGAGCACTTCAAGATACATCCGATCACATAGATCTAGTACTACCACTAAGCCTTTAGCTATACATCACATAGATGTACTACCTCTTTTTCTTCTCTATTTACATTGCCTATTTATAGATTACAAAATGGGCCTAAGCATGGGCAAACACACGAGCCGACAGCCTTTTCCCGTTACATCAACCCAAAACCCTAACATGGACCCAAAAATAGGTCTTTCTTCCTTAATTTCCGCTTCGTGTTGTGCTCCATCCTTGGCAAGCTGTCACAGTCCCAAAAATGGTCAAATATGACCAAGTATTCTTCAAAACTTGGTCAAGGGCCAACACCTGGTAATGACTAGAAAATCTCTCGGGGAAACATACAACAAAGGAGGATAATTTGAAACTAATGAGAAAGAACAAGGGACTAGCATGAAATTTGGTGAAATGATGCACTAGGGGATAAAATAGGCTAGAGGAAAGAACTCGAAGAAACCCTCAAAGCTCTTAACTCTGGTGATTTCAGGCCCCAAATACACCATACAAACTGAGGAAGGGTCCTCCGGAATCCAAAAATGAAACAAGGATATTGTGAAAATGAAGCTCAGAGGGGGAAATGAAAACCGGGGGTGGAAAGGAGAAAACCCCTAACCTAATCCCTGAAATTTGGAAATTTTGAAAAGGATTTTCCTGTTGTATCATGTTGTCATTGATGCCAAAGGATTGATGTCAAAGGAACAATGTCTTGTATGCCAAAGGATTGATGTCAAAGGAACAATGTCTTGTCATAGGATATTGATGTAATATGTATTTTCCTTGATGTGAATGGATTGATGTCGAGTGGAATCATAAGTCATATGATGTCATGCATAGATGAAGATGGATCAATGAGTTGTCATTGATATATGATGCATAGATGAATATGGATCGATGTAGTTTCATTGATATATGATGCATAGTTTAATTGATGTAAATATGACTCATTATTGTCTTGATAAGGAGTACAAATGGATGAACACCAAAGTGGTCCCCTTATGGTGAAATCCCTCATGGGAAGACGCTTTGCGATTGAGTTATCCTAGAAGTATGGTTAGATAACCCATACTTAATTGTGGAATAATGAGATGAAGATCAACGAATTTGTCAATGAAACTATCCTAGATGGATAGTGTTTGTCATGTCATTTCTGGTGGTATGTGGAACGTCACATAACTCATCACGGTTTGAGAGTTATGGCCTTACGAAGTTGGAGGACCCTCATATGTTGGCTTGAAGCCCCAAAAGGTCAAAGAAGTCAAAGTGTTTGCAAATAAGAAATTATTTAAAAGTGATGTGACAAAGTCAAAGAGGATTATTTAAATAATAAAGTGAAGTGACAAAGTCAAGGAGGATTATTTAAATAATAAAGTAAATGGAGAACTTTCTAATTATGGAAAGTGGTTATAAGAAGGTTAACCCTAAAATGAGGAAAATGGGTTAAGTGGTCAAGTGGCTATTGGATACATGGACAAGTGGCAAATTGGGAAAAGTTGGACATAGGTGACTATGTGGACAAAGTGGCCTAAAAGATGCTTCTAAGGAAGCTACTTGGAGAGTATAAATAAGAGGCACGCGTCTCTTGTGAAATACATCTCTTGAGCATATCTTGAAGATATATTCTGAGAGAGAGATTGGCTAGAGAATCTCATGGACGCATCAAAGTTTCTGTAATTCTGAGATCTTGACGGTGAAATCTTCAGAAGTTCAGAAACTCTAGTTTCTAAAGGAGTAAACGAGCAGCAGTGGGCCAGAGAGTGTACATACACAGGCTGCAGTGATACAGAGTGTGTACACACGCAGGCTAAAGGAGGACAAAGTGCGTACAATAGATGGAAGTCATGAAGACTTGAGTATAAGATGGTGTCAGGTTTTGAATTCTGAAGAAGTTCCATATCTGCATTCTATGGGCTCATATCTACCATAGAAACTCTGGTATGGTTACATAGTTGTCTTGATGGATACTCTTGCTATTGTATGATGAATGCTTAAGGAATTCTTGGTATGGTTGTTGTGATGTTGATTGATTGATAGAGTGAGAAGCACTCGTATGTTTCAGTACTGATATGGTTGTCATAGTATATTGGTCACTTATGTTTGAGTAGCATTCATATTGTATGGTTGAGGAGCATGAGTAAGTTGTTGGAGAGTATGGATGTGTTGAGACTAGTTATGATTCAGATTGGTCATTGAAAGATAGAAGTGAATGTGACTGAAGGCTATAGAGGATATGAGTTTTCATGGAGAGAAAGCCCTAGTTGTTCAGAAGACACACGCAGGATGTAGTACAGACAAACCACGTACATATGCGAGTTGTACTACTGACATGTTGCGTACCTATTGACAGATTGGTATCTGTTGAGGATTGATTCCTCTTCTCAGTTGGTGCTAAGTTGTGTAAGTTGAATCTTGCATTGTAGAGATGGTGCTCTTGTGGAGTTGTAACTCTATTCAATTTTTGTTGATAACCCAAGGATTGTAGTCCATAATAAAAAGAAAATTGTACATACATCTTG
>CBVK0100543001.1:0-17991 GCA_900067695.1 Picea abies | reverse complement strand
GGGCCCCGTTTGGGTAAGTTGGTGCATCAACTTCCCGGGGTCGTAACTTTTGCATACGATCTCCGTTTTAGGCGTGTGGTAGCTTGTTGGAAAGGTATCGTCGAGGAGATTCATTTTGGGGGATCAATCATGCCTTTTCCTATCATTGAGAACCTCAATATTGAAAAACCTTCATTTAGGCCCTCAAAATGGTCCCGAAAGTTAAAACCTGCTAAAAATAGTAAATTGCCAAAATGGCCAAAAAACTGTTTTGAGCCATTTGGAAAAGGTGGGTGGCCACCGATATCCACCTGGATCAATAACAAAGTATCCACCTCTAATATACCAAGCTACATCTTCTTGCATTATGGGCCAATACACATAACTTTATAATTTGGCAACTTTCATCCCGATACCAAAATGTCCTACAACCTTTGAGATGCGAGCCTCTTTGATAAGTTGCAATATTTCACCTTTAGGAACACAAAGCTTGTCTAGCTTGTAGAGAAACCCAATATGGAGATGATAGATAGCTTTACCATCATGTTCTTCGACACGAATTTGGTCAAGTAGTTGCTAAAACACCTCTTTAAAGTCCACATCTTCTGTGTATGCCTCTTTGTATGCATTATGGATAAAAGGCTCTATGTGAACAAGAGTTCCCAAAGTTTTACTATCTCTATATGAACAAGAGTTCCCAAAGTTTTACTATTGGATGTCATTGACCTTGAAAGCATGTTTTCCAACTTATTAGTGATTTCCTTATTATATTTCATGACTAGATGAAACTGGTACAAAAACCCCATCTACTTGTACTATCTGGTTTGCTAAGGTTTACTCAGGGCCTGCAAATACTACAGTGGTTGGTGATAAGTGTTGATAATGGTTTCCTTTCCCATTAGGTAGTTCTTTTGCTTCTTAACATCTTGAACTATGGCATAGAGTTCCTTATCATACATAGGGTGTTTCAGGACTCCCCCATGAAACATTTCAAAATGATAGCATACCATCTTACCTCCCTGCATCAAGTCGAATCCCATAGCATATCCACTTGCATCCATCTCCAATTTGAAAGGATTCTGCAAGTTATTCAATGCAAGAGACGATGTTTGACTGATCTTCCATTTTAGCTCATCAAAATCTTTCTATTGACTCTTTCCCCTCTAGAAACTCTTACCATTTCCAGTTGTGGCATGGAGTGACACAACTATAGCTAAAAAGGATGCTATGAACGTCTATAGGTACTGCACTACCCAAAACAATCCCTTAACTTCAATGAAATTAGTAGGAACTATCCACTTGAGTATGGGCTCCATCTTTGCGGTATCTATCTTTAGTTCCCCTCCACAAATCACATTCCCCAAATACACCAATGATTGCTAAGAAAACTCACATTTCTTAAGGTTGGCAAACAACTAATGGTTTTTCAGAGTCTCTAACACCTGCATAAGATGTGAGATGTGATCTTCTTAGGTAGAGTTATAAATCAATAACTCATCAAAATACACTATTACAAATGAATCTAAATAGGGACCAATACATTATGCATTAATTGCATAAATGTAGTTGGTGCATTACATAAACAAAAAAACCTTCCATGTGTCTTCTTCTTTAACACATACTTGGTGGTATCTTGATTTGAGATTCAACTTGGTGAAGTACTTGGCATGCTGCAACTAATCTAAAAAATCATTGATCTTGTGGAATGGATCATCATAATAAGCTTTCCAACCTCCAATAATTTTCTTCTCAACATTAGTTCCAATTTAAATGATAATTGAAATCAATTCTTAAGTATTAACTGTAAGATTGACGTTGTTCAAGGGTGTTATCACCATACAAAATTGTTTATTATTTGGGTTGGTTTTCATTGATCTCAACCCTTGAAGAAAGTCCGATAGCGAATTTTGGTAGAACAAAGGTTTCAGTAATGGACCCAAGTTTGTTTGATGTATAATGGTATGATTTTTAATATATTTGAATTTAAGACTATTCTAGATGGATAGTACATGCCATGTCATTTCCGATGGTATGTGGAACGTCACATCACTCCTCGCGGTTAGAGAGTTATGGCCATGTGAAGTTGGGGAACCCTCATGAGTCATCTAGAAGCCCCAAAAGGTCAAAGTAATCAAAGTGGTTGCAAAGAAGAAATTATTTAAATAATAAAGTGAAATGATGATTGTACTATAAATCAAAGTGGATACAAAAGAAATTATTAAAATAATTAAGTTAATGGAGAAATTACAAAGTTAGAAGTGGGTTAGCCCTAAAATAAGGAAAGTGGTTTAAAAGTAACCCCTTGAGGAAGCTACATAAAAGTATAAATAAGGGGCAATGGTCTCTCATTTTAATCACACTTTAGCATATTGAATATTTACAAGTGACTGAGTTAACCAAAGGATATTTAAGACAAATTTTAGAGGGAAGGTGAAGTAAAGAAGACCGAAATTCAAGGGAGGATAAATTATTTTGATGATGCTTTCTAAAGTATGTTATTTACATGTCATCTCACCAATTTCGCAATAACTTAATTCATTTTTTCAATTAAATGTTAACATTAAGTTTTCATGATGAGAACCTATCAACATGATTCATTATTTTTAATGCTAAAATTTCCTAATTAACAATAAAGAATGCAAGCCACCATATTTTTAAAAAATGACTTTTATTATTGATCTTATCATACAATTAAAATAACTTGTATAATGATATATATGGTTTTCTAAGACCAACACGATCTATTGAACAAATAAGAGTAATTAAGCACATGAGTGTTGGACCATTGTGAGTTGAGTTAGTTGGGAAAGTGAATCTTTCAACAGTGACCAAGGAACCATCCTTGTTGAACTATGATGGAGTATTTCCACATGACTATGTCCATTATGCCCACAGGTAGTAATTAATTTTCCGTCCCATATCCATTTAACTTATTTCAATTTTTCAATAAATATTAATGCTAAATTATTGTAATGACAATTTATCAACAAAATTTTTAATGTTAAAATTTCGTAACTAACATTAAAGAAGTACGCAACCGTATTTTTAATGCTAATTTTCCATAATGACAGACTTATAAAGTAATTAAAGAAAGCAAGCCTCCGTATTTTTAACGCTAAGTTTTAGTAACAACAAAGTATCAAATTTCAAAGCAACTTTTTAATACTAAGTTTTCGTAATGTTTATTAACCACCAAATGATAAAGTTATTCGCGACCGATTAATCCGCTGATATATTCTTCCATGATTTGCGGTGATAAAACAGCTGTCCTTTTTGGTACATCACTAAGCCACCTGGAACGTCGATGAAAAACGTGATATTTAATTTCCTCTAATTTTTTTAAACGTTGATGTTAAGTTAAAGTGTCAATTAACGGATGTGAATGCGGAGTAGACTGGTATTAATATGGTTCAACTATTTGCGCGGAACATTATTTTTCTTAAAAAATTATTTATGCGTTAATTTACTATTAATATTAATAAAATTAATATTATGAACACCGAAGTGAACTAGAACGATTGAGTTTATCTAGAAATTCACTAGTTGAACATTGCTGTGAAAAGAACGATTGAGTTTATCTAAAGATTCCTTCCAAATCTTTATTCGAGAGTCATTTGGAAACTTATAGTTTCATGAATCTAGAACTCTTTTTCAAGTCCTTGTTAAGTACAATTATAGGGAAATGGCAAAATGAGTTTTTTTCACATATCAAACAAGTGTGATGTGCTTAATTGGAAATTATAGTTTTTGTGGACCACAAGTATTCAGGTTACATGTTTGTCCAACACCTAGAGTTCATTTTACATTTGTGAAAAAAGTAGTATTCGGAGTGAGTGGAGCTACTGCTCTTATACTATGTTATATGTTTTTGGTATTTCTCCGAAGAGGGAATATGCACATGCAAAACTTTGATTTTGCACAAGATATTTTTCAAAAGTTAGAGCACCAAAGCATTTCATATCAAGAGCTTCACATAGTAACTAGCATATTTATCAAGCCCAAGTTGTTAAGAACGAGGAGTTTTGGGTCACTCTACAAAGGAATTTTGAGTGATGGCACAATTGTCATTGTCAAGGTTATCTAGTTGAAAAATAACTAGGTTGAGAAGAGTTCTAAAGTAGAGTGTGGTGTCCTGCAAAAGGTTCAACACCTGAACAAGGTGAGAGTCATAACCTCATGTTCCAACCTCCATTTAAAAGGTTAGGTGTTCCAATTTATGTCGAATGGAAGGTTAGAGAAGCATTTGTATCATGATAGAGATAAAAACAATGGCGAGGATGTGTGTGAATTGGGATTGAAAACACAATTAGACATTGCCATAGATGTGACCCATGCAATGGAATATCTTCATCATGATTGTTTAGTGCAAGTATTTTGTTGTGATATAAAACCCAACAATGGAAGTTTTGGACAAAGACATGCAAGGACATGCAACATACTTTAGTATTGCAAGGTTAATTGACACATCCTAAATTGATTCACTTACTTCAACACTTGTTTTGAAAGGATCTTTGGGCTACAGTGCCCCATGTATGGTTTTTCAAAACATTACTTTCACTTGCCTTTTTCTATTAACATTTTGTATCAACTAGTCAAGCAAAATTGATGAAGGTCGTTCCTTTAATGTTGAGAATGGATTGGGTGGAATAGTTTCCACCATAGGACATGTTTGCAACTAGAAGATTATGCTATTGGAAATGCTTACTAGAAAATAATTGACTGGCGATGTGTTTATTATAGACCTAAATTAGCACAAGTGGGTGAACGTGACATTTCCAAACAGAGTCAAAGAGGTAAATACCAACAACCTTTCTACAAGGGTGGATGGTGATGAATTTGAAGAAAATAATGTATATACGTACATGTCTACTCACTACTACAATACAAGGCTCTAGAGTCATAGGTTTGCGTCATTCATGCCCTATCAACCCCAACTAAGTGATTTTTCCCAACACACATAATGTTTTTGCATAGTAGCATGCATCATATTTTAGTCTAAATTGTGTTGTGTTACGATGCAACCCATGCTACATGGAAAATATTATGTTTAATTATGTCACCCATGTTGGATTTCTGTCATGTGTGTCATGTTACAACATAGAACATGATACAAGAAACATCTTTTCATCATATTTATGTCATGGTTTCCTCAATAATAAAAATGTCACATGATTGTGTCATGTTATGATATTAATATCTTACTAGTACACACCATTCTAACATCATTCTTTTAGAGAGCTCCAATGTATCCTTTGCATAAGGGTGTACAAATCAACACAGTAAATGTAGTAAATGTGGTACTAATGATACAATTCATTATACAATATTAGGGTTTTAACATAGGAGGTGTTTACATGACTAAAAGTATATGTTTATTATATAGAGAATGTGACAATGCAAAGAGCACGAAAAGTATAAAGTAGAAATGAACAAATCAATGCAATAAATGTGATTCTTGTCACTAATCCGGATGATTTTGAGAATGACATGAAGGCTGAAATATAATAGAGATATGACAAGGAAATACACAGAGATATTGCAAGGAATATAGTAATATAGTAAAACATGGTTTCTATTAATGATTGTCTGGAATACAAAGACTATAAAATGCAAAGCACACAAGCTAGCTAGAATGGTAGTAGCTTATCTCTGAAGAGAGATGTGTCGGCTAAGCTCATTCACAAGAAGTTGATTACAATGAGGCTCCAAAGGCATTTTAACATAAAGCATGAATGAGAAAACCCTAAATATCCAAAACCCTAACCCCAGAAGATGAAACGCCAAAAGGTTTGTGGGCCCCAATGAGGATAGTTGATACATCAACTTACCAATGGCGCAACGTTTGAATAGGATCTTTGTTTGGGGTGCCTGATACCCTGTTAGAAAGGTCTAGCCAAGGAGTACACATTCTGAATAGACAAATACATCCCAATATAGATCTTTTGGGCGCTGCCAAGTAAAAAACAACATCATTTAAGGCCTCAAAATGGTCGTGAAAGTTTGGGACCCGAAAAAATATAGAAAAACTGTTAAGATGGAAATTATAATTTGAGCCAGTGGAATAAGTGGGAAGACACCAATGTCCACCTGGATAAATCCTCCTCCCTTAGGAAGCAATGGTATCCATTGAATCAATTTCCTCCATTAGATGGGGAAAATTTTGTTGAATTTGACTCTTGGTGAGCCACTTGCCTTGATGAAGAAATTGCCCTACTTTGATGACCCGATAGAGTTGGATGTTTTGTTGGTGGGTGCCCTTCATCTTGGAGTCCATGATCCAATCAATTGTCGCATGTTCAATGCATTCAAGATTGAGTTTTGTAGGGTCCAAGTGCTCGATCATGTCCAAAGTGTCCAGGAGAGGTGGAAACTATGGTCGAAGCAATTCCATATTAAACATCAGGTGCAAGCCAAGGAAAGGAGGAATAATTACTTCAAAATAATTATCACCCATAGCCTTGGTTATGGTGTAATAACTGTATCGGAGTGGGCATAGTTTCTGATGGGGCCCTATGAGGCGCTCTTCCTACAAATGCAACCATACTTTATCTCCCACCTGAAACTTATGTGGTACTCGATGTTGATTGTGGTGTTGTTTGTACTTGGTGTTGACTTTCAACAAAATATCATGAACATGTTATTGGATGTGTTGGATTCGCTCAAAAAATTTGGTTTCTCGATCAACCTTGGTTTGAGCATGGGAGGAATCTTCCTGTGGAGACGAAATGGGTAGAGCTAAGTCAATGGGGGCCAATGGTTGGAACCCCAAGCACACCTGAAACGGATGTGGCCGATAGAGATATGGAGGGTTATGTTGTAGCTATGTTTAATTTTCACCCATGTGCATGGATGTTTGGAATTCTACATCCTCGGGATACAGACAATCATTCTTTCGACTACCTTTGTTTATCCATGAGTTTGTGGGTGGAAGGCAATTGATTTGGTTAGCTTGGTGTCCATCATTAACCATAGGATGGAAAAAAAAGTGCTCAAGAACCTACTATCTTGATCGAAGACAATGGTTCGTGGGAGCCCAAAGTGAAACCAAACATGTTCAAAGAAGAGCTTGGCAATGGCCTCACTTGTGATGCTCTTCTTACAGGGTGCCAAAATGACATCTTAAAGAATTGATCAACAACCACAAAAACACATTCGTTCCCATGCTTGGTTTAAGGAAGACAGGACATGTAATCCATGAAGTTGGAATACCAAGGCCTATCTAGAGTAGGCAAAGGGGTGTGTAGCCCTTGTTTCTTGATGGTGGGCTTGGAAATGGCACAGGCAGTGAAAAATATGATGTACTTGTAGACATCTTGTTGAAAATTCACCAAATAAAAATGTTTTTGCAGTACTTTCGTTGTTTTTGTCTACACCAAAATTTCCTACTACCTGGCTATAATGAAATTCCCATATCATATTTGCATGCTCGCTTGAAGGAACACAAATATGGCTTAGGTGGCATAGCAATCCATCTTGGAGATGAATGTTTGGAAATATTTTGTTTACATTCAATGTATGATAGGAAAAAACAAATTCATAGTCATTATTGTATAATTATGGCCACCGAGACATCTCATTCTGACATGAGTTAAGAATTGTGGTTAGTGTCAGAACTGGGGGTCAATTGAGGAAATATGTGACATCGTAGGTGTTTCCCTTCTTGTACTTGATGTTCAAGTGGAATTGTTGTAGGTATGTGGACCACTTTTGATGGCAATAATTATGTAACTTTCCTTATGTCTACATGAATTGTAGAGGCTCATGATCAGTGTGTATGATCATTTCCTTCCCCAAAATGTAATGCTTCCACTGTCGACATGTCTATACAATGGAGTGCATCTCTTTGTCGTAGGTGGGGTATCTGAGAAAAACATCATATAGTGTTTCACAATGATAGGATACTGGATTCCCATGTTGAGTGATGACTGCACCGATAACATAAGATGAAGAATTTGTCTCAATCTCAAATGGTTGTTGCAGGTCTGGTAGAATAAGAACTAGTACTGAGGAGAGGTGGAATTTTAAATCCTTAAATTCTTTATGTTGGGATGTATCCCACACAAAATTGGCCTTCACTCCACCCTTGGTCACCTAGTATAGGGCCCAAACAATATAAGAGAACCCCAACACAAACTTGCAGTAGAAGTTAGCAATACCCAAGAAATCGTGGAGATCGATCATTGTCTTCAGGGCCGACCAATAAAAAATGAATTGATTATTGGATGAATCCACATGCACACCCTGCTCATCCACAATGTATCCCAAATATTGGATTCTCTACATGCCAAAGGAACACTTCTCCAAATTGGCATATAACTTGTGTTCCTTTAGGGTGCTCAAGACTTATTGAATATGCTTCAAATGTTCCTCCCAAGTTTTGTTGAAGATAAGGATGTCATCTATATATATGACCATAAAGGATTTTGTGAATGGCCACAATATGTCATCGATCATCCACATGAATGTGGTCGAGACATTAGTCAAGTTGAAAGGCATGACTAGCCACTTGAAGAGACCTTCTTTAGACTTGAAGGTTGTCTTCCATACATCAATTTGCTCAATTGGCACCTAGTGGTAGCCTAAATTTACATCAATTTTACTGAAAAACTTGACCCCTTTGAGTTGATCAATAAGATCATCAATCTAGGGGATTGGGGTCTAGTTCTTGACTGTGATCTTGTCTAGGGCTCTGTAATCAATACAAAGTCACCATGTCTTGTCCTTCTTCTGTGCCAAAAAAATTGGGCTCCCACAAGGTGAGGAACATGGTATGATGCGGACCTTCATAATTAGCTCTTGGATATGGTAATTTATTCCTTCATTCATCATAATAGAACGCATGTACACAGGTTTGTTAGGATGATGAGCATCAAGTGTCAAATAAATTAAGTGCTTTACCTGACATTGCATAGACACCCTAGTAGACGAGGAGAGTATGTCTTTGTACTCTTCTACTATCTTGTCCATCTATTGTTGTTTTGTAGAGAGACCCCATGCATAGGTTTTGGTGGTTGCAATGAACTTCGGTTCGCCTTCCAACCAAACCATAAAGAGGAAAAATATCCTAGTCTAAGAGACCACCTTTTTGAACTGCTTCATAGAGATCAAAGAGACCACGGTAGTTGGGACTACCTCCGGTACCTTGTAGAGATGATCTCCCAAAGTAATAATGACACTATGGGGCATAGATTCATAAACAAGATGATGCTTCCACATATATGGTTGTCCTAAAAAAATATCACAAACTTCAAGGGGGGAAACATCACATAATACCTTATCTTTGAAGGGTTTGATGTTGCAATGCAGTTGGCATTTTTAGATGATGTGGATGTCCCATCCCTAGCAGAGCCAACCAATGGTGTATGGATGAGGATGCATCATCATTTTCAAGTTCAACCTCTTGATGAATTCTATTGAGATTAGGTTCTTCTGGATACTGTTTTCAACAATGAAATGGAGTGGGGTTCCCGTCACCCACATTTGTGAGTGGAAGAGGTGCTCCCCTTCTTCAGTCTACTCTAGTTCCTCCAGCTAGACTTTTGTGGTAGTGATGGTGACACTAGGTTCTGCATCAATGATCCATTTTGAATTTTTTGATTTTGAATTAGAGTCTAAGTCAACATTCAACCCTGAGGCTTTCATCTAAGCCAACAATGAATGTTTGGAGTGACATTCATTAGTATTGTGCCAAGGGATTTTGTTGAACTTGCACCACTTTCCAGTGTCCATCTTCCACTTCCCATTACCCTTGTTTACTGGTGGCTTGTACTAGCTTTCCTAGGATTAGCTATCCTTGATATGTCCTTTTCCCTAGGATTTAGGGCCACCCTTATCAGGCTTCTACTGCAAAGGGTTTTCAAAACTGAAAAATCACTTATTCTTTTGCTTGAACTTGTACTAGATCTTGACAACATATCAGTAAGCGTATCCCAGTGAGGAGATGTCCAAGAACTCCATATTTGTTTGGATGTACCTTTGTAGGTCACTGTGGTACTTTAAAACCAAGTGTTGGTTAGAGTCTTTAATACCAAGCTTTGTGCTCAAGGTATGGAATATGTTGGTGTACTCTAACACTCTTTAGTCTCACTCCTAATGAAGAGTTGTCTATGTCGTGTACTGGTCATCATAGTTTCCAATAGGGTAATATTTCTCCTTGGGGGCATCAACAAAAGCCGCCCAAGTGGGTCTTGGCCCGAAATTTTTTAACTCATCCTTAGCATGTTGCTCATAGTAAGTCTCCCACAAATATCTGACATGGGGAAGGGCCTTAAGGAGCAGAAAGGTGAGTTTTTCATTGTTGGAAAAATTTTGGACTGAGAAATAACCCTCTAGAAGACTTAACCAGTTTTCCAAAGAATCAACGTCTATCTGGCCTTCAAAAAAAGGAAGATCAAAGTTAACTTATACAATACAAGGAATTTCACCTTCGGAGTGACTTTTGGTTGAAGGTACCTCCATTACTATTGGCAGCCATCAAAAGATCTAGGAGAAATTATCCATCATCCCGTTCCTTTGTCGCGTGAGGGATTTCTCGAGAAACATTTTGATAGGATCTCCTACTCTAGCATCCCTCTTTTCTTCCACCATAGGAGGTTTCTTGGGATGGAAAGAGTGGTTTTCCTCAATAGAAACAAGCTTGAGACCCAACTCTCTATACATGAACCTCATTGGGGACATGCACTAAAAAGGATAAGGAGAAGAATTCTTTGATACAATTGATCCAGATAATATTGAGAACGTCATGAAGGCAGAAATATAACAAAGATATAACAAGGAAATACATAGAGATATTGTAAGGAATACAGTAATACAGTAAAAATAATATGCTATTAATGAATGTCTAGAATACAAAATACTATAAATTGCAAAACACACAAGCTAGTTGGAATGGTGGTAGCTTATCTTTGAAGAGAGATGTGTCAACTACACTCATCCACAATAATATGATTATAATGAGGTTCCAAAGTCCTTTTTAACATAAAGAATAAATGAGAAAACCATAAACATCCAAAACCCTAACTCCGATAGAAGAAACACCAAAAGGTTTGTGGGCCCCGATGGGGGTAGTTGATATGTCAACTTCTTGAGGACGTAACTTTTGCATACGATCTTTGTTTGAGGTGCTTGGTAGCCCATCGGGAAGGTCTAGATGAGGAGGGAACATTCCAAATGGACCAATACATCCCAACGAGGATTTGTAGGGCACTGTCAAGTTAAAAAAAACATCGTTTAGGGCCTCAAAATGACCCCGGAAGTTTGGGACCCGAAAAACTATAGAAAAACTTCCAAGATGGAAACTGTAATTTGAGTTAGTGGAATAGGTGGGCAACCAATGATGTCCACCTAGATCAGTCACATGACCATATATGTTATGAACTACTTACGAAAAAATGTAAAAGGTGAGGCATGCATACATCATTCTCAAAGAAATCTATCTATTGTATTCAGAACCATAAAGATTCAAGCAATGTATTCCCCCACACTTCCATCCAAAATAGTTGTGGGGCAATCAAGGTATATGTGTATGTGCACATTTTCAGGGGAAAGTTACAAAATTTTTATTTACAAATTTTTGGAATGATTGAAGCACTAAATTTCTCACCAAGGGTACCATGATCAAACTTACATAGGCTATGAACTTCATAGTGGAAAGTAAATGACCCTAAACCTTTGTGTAATAACTCCTAATGGAATTATTTAGAATTAAGAAGTTGTACTATACCTAGGGAGGTAATATTGGAGGTACCCAATGGAAATGGGGTTATGTATTATTGGTGGAGACCATTCAATGTAAGGTGGAATACACCCACCATAGTATTAAATAAGGCCCACTATGGTAGTTAGAGATAATAAATAGGCTTTCTAGAAGATTCCTTCTCTAGAATGTTCCTAGAAGATAGAGAATACTATATAAAGAAGTGTAAGAAATGTATTGAGACATGAAGAATAATATTGTTACTGTACAAGAAAGTATTGTTTGAGGAGTGTTATCCTTCCATAAGGATTAATATATTGTGTTACCCTACCTCAAGGATTTTTTTTGTTTCATGTGTTCAGTTTTTCAGTCAATGGTTTGGTTTTTATTATTGGTTTATTTCTAAAGCATATTTGCAGATCTAGTATTGGTATATAACATTTATAACATTTATCCTTCTCTAAGTATTAATATATGGTGTTACCCTACCTCAAGGGTTTTCTCTATTTCTTGTTTTTAATGTTTCAGTGAATGGTTTGGTGTTTATTATTGGTTTATTGCTGAAGTATATTTGCATATCAGTTAAGACATATAACATTTAGTATCAGAGCTCTTTCCTTGGTCAAAGAAGAGAATAATTTTTTTCATTTTGCATATATTTGTTAAAGGAAAAAAAAGGCAATGGAGCACCTCAGACTCAGTTCTGAAAATTTCTTCTTAGAATTTTTCGAAAGTGATTGTATATCTGGATTCCTCTCAGAAAAATACCCAAATTAAAAATAAAAAAACATCAGCCGAAACGAATTCCTAGAAGTAAAGTTATGAGCATTTTAAATTCGACAATTTTTCAGGGTTTTTTTTCCAGAAAAAGTCACGCGATTTGCACAATAAGTTATTTATAAACCCTAGTTTTGGTTGAATATTTCTTCCAAGCAAGATGTAGTTTACTAAAAAATATGATGGCCCTAGTATTGAAGACTTCATAAAAGACAGAAATTTAGTTTCGAAAGAGACATGGCCATATTATGTAGAGTGTAAATGACAAGGTGATGCGTCCATTTGGTGGAAATCACTTTGTTATAACCAATTGATGGCACTTTCTAAGGAAGCCTTTAAAAAACTAATTTTATTTAAATGGTCTCATGTTGATAAAGGGAGCAACAAGAGTTTATTTTCATGTGGAAAATCTATATTACAGGTTCATGGTTGTATTCATACAACAAATATCCTTGTTTCTATTAACCCCAATTGCATCCATAATTTTATCAATGTTCAGTTGGTTAATAGATTGCATGTTCCTACAAAGAATATTCAAAGTACACAGGTTGCAGGTGAAAATGTTCAAATATTTAAATATTCGAAGATTACCATGGATAAATATGTGTTGCATTCATATTTTTATGCTATGGATATGGATGAAGTGGATATTGTTTTGGGATATCCTTATATAGAATCAATGGGTGCCATAAATATTAATGTGCAAAATATTTTTTTGAATTTGTGGTTAAAGAAAAATAAAATTACATTGAAATATGTATCTCTTAGAAAGACAGAAGGGCCCATGACATCAAGTACAAAAGTTCTTGTAGATTCTGAAGTTGAATCAGAGGAAAAGTCTACAAAAGGAGATGAAGCAAAGCCACATGAAGGAAATAATAAAGAAACTAAGGAGGTCATTGACTCCAAGGTACAAGAGGTTGAATATTTGAAGGAAAAGGAACCAATTCCTATAGTTCTTGTATATCATCATCCACAACATATCGAGAAACAAAAGTCATTAAGACAAGGGCGTCAACATCAACACACTTATGCACCATTAGGGAAGCAAAAAGGAAACCAATCAAGAGGTGCATGGAGGACTACTAGCACTATAGGGAGAGATCAGGCTAGAGAACCAACCCCATGGAAACACTGGAGTGATGCAAAGCAAGATCAAGGTGTCAAGGAAGCAATTGGACATCATGTTCATCTTCCATTAGGATGGATGGATGGTCGTACTTGGTACCAGTTGGCTACAATTCTTAGCCAATCATATTGTATGGTCTCTTCTAATGTTTTGGGGATGAAACATGCTTAAGGGGGGTGGAATTTACTATACCTAGGAAGGTAATATGGGAGGTACCTAATGGGAATGGTGTTATGTATTATTAGTGGAGGCCATTCAATGTAAGGTGGAATAGGTCCACCATAGTATTAAATAAGGCCCACTATGGTAGTTAGAGATAATAAATAGGTTTTCTATAAGATTCCTTCTCTAAAATGTTCCTAGAAGATAGAGAATACTATATAAAGAAGTGTAAGCAATGCATTGAGGCATGGTGAAGAATATTTTTATTGTACAAGCAAGTATTTCCTGAGGAGTTTTATCCTTCCCTAAGGATTAATTTATGGTGTTACCCTATCTCAAGGGTTTTCTTTATTTCTTGTGTTCAGTGTTTCAGTGAATGGTTTAGTGTTTTTATTTGTTTATTTATGAATCATATTTGTAGATCTAGTATTGGTATATAACATAAGTTAAAGTCATCATCCTATCTATGATTAGTGGCCAAATTGGGATCTTTACCCAGTTATCCATTTCAACTATATAGGATTTATGAAGTATGTCTCAATAGGAAGTGGTCAACTATGGCTTTGATGGGTAGTTCTAAAAATATTGACATTGACCCACAAGAGGATGAAGAAACTTTTCAAATAGAAAAAAATCACCTAGCTTGAATTGAAGGCAAGAGACAAACAATTGAGGTTGATGCAACTCTCAAAAGATCTAGATCATAGTTAGAGGTTATCAGTGCTTCTTTTCCTCCACCTCTAACTAGCATACATGCACTTGGTAGACTCAAGCATACAAAAGTACCCAAAGTATTAACCATGGGGTGGAAGAAATGCTTTTTTGTTGGCCAAAAGAATTTCCAAAACATTTGAAGTTCATTATGAGGAAAACCATTGCACCTATCACCAACTTTAGACATGTATACATTCCTTTGAAGCTTGTAATTAATGCATATTTCTAATCATAGACTCCAATTACAACATTTCCAAATAATTTAATTTACCAATGCACATTGGGACCCTCTAAACCTTTATTACCAAACTTGTGAAGCAATTTATAAATTATACCTTTTCTTGTGAAAAATCTATTTTGAGGAGAAATTGTATCTCACGTCCAAGATTTGATAGAAGTAGATACTCTCTATTTTTTGTACATCAAATTGAAAGGTCCAATTAATCTATTGGTCTCATGGATATTATCTCTTCTTGGACATTGGTAAATCTACTTTGAGGATAAATTGTATCTCAAGTCCTTAATTCAATCTAATATTTTATCTCATGGCATAAGTGAGTGGCTTGAGGGCAAGGGTAAAATAACCAATAAAAAAGAATCAACACACCAACCCAAGATGGGAAATTCTTGTATATTTCTATCCAAAGGTTTATGAATGCATTAATGAGTTGTGTGAGGTCATGGGCACTTCTATTTCATTGAAAACTTGTTGTCTGGAACCTTAAAAAGCTCCAAACAAGCTTGCAACCTTCTTAGCTAACTTACACATTGAGTTTAGAAGGAAAATCATGAATGAAGTGAGTGTTTTTTTACTCTCATTGATTGTTGGCTTGGGCATTGAGTTTCCCCTCACAACTAAGAGAATTTCCCTTCATTAGTAACCTATGCAAGTTTCTTTTCCTCCAACTACATGATTCCCTTCATTGGTGGATTGTGAGGTGTGTTCTCTTCTTCAAAGTGAGGCATAGCGCATTATTTCATTCCCAAATATGGAAACCACACATAGAAAACTTCCAAAATATAGAGAGAGACATCTATACATTACTTCACACAACATATAGATTTGATTAGACATTATTCATAAGAATTTGCATAACCAATGTTCATTTTTGAACAAGGAGAGATACTGAATATCATCTCCACTTAAGGTGTATCACATTGTCTTCTAAAATAGTTAGTTGAGGAAGAACTATTCATTCTTGTTCTTTGCAACAAAATTATAAGGTGCATTTTAAATTTGTATGAAAGTGTTCTAGAAAATAGAGTAAATAATACATAGAAAATATATATCAGAAACATAGATGAAACTTATCTTTTTGAAATTTGTAGACCAAACTACCAACGGAACGAGTGATTTCCTCCCAACTGTAGGTAGTCCGCTAAGGACACCACCCCCTATTTGGGCTATTATACCACCAGGGTAAAGAACCAATGAAAACTACTCATCCTAGACTCTTAATTTACATGACAAGAATATTATTCAACCAATATTTCATGGTTGAGATTTTAGATATAGAAAAACCCTTGGCACTTATAATACATGCCCCACACGACAAAAGAAGGTATTCCTTCTCTGATCAACAGTCTATTAGGGACCTAACCTCCCTAACCTCTCATGTAGGTAGAATAATATATTTTCTATGTAATAATGGCCAGCATTAGTTTATAAGGCCTATTTAATAAATGAGAACAAGTCAATGTAAGAATACCCAATAGAAGCTTCCTCTTCTAGAAATATCTTCCGCTAAAAAGGTTCTTTAGAATATAGAATTAGTATAAATAAGACTAGGAGGTGTTAGCCCTTCACCAAGTTTTGAGGATTCTTGGTCATGTTTGACCTAATTTTGGGACTTCAACAGGCCGTCGAAGGCGGAGCACAAGATGAAACAGAGATAACGGGATCTCGGCCCCTTTTTTGGTCCATTTTGGGATTTGGGATTATATAATGGGTATGGGAATGTTGGCCCATGGGTTTACCCATGCTTAGGCCCACTTTTGTAGTATATATATATATAGAAGCTAGGCGATGTAGAAAGCAGTAGTGATCGATCTATGTGATCGAAGGGTTGTAATGCTCTGTGCATACTATGTAAGACTTGCAATGCTAAGTGCAAGGGACTGTAAGATATCGAGAGGAGGCTTTGTGCTGAACCTAACTCAGGGAAGGAGGATCTAGCAAAGTGCGCAGATCTCCTATCCTATGCAGAGTAGGGTTTTGAAGCTCTGTGCATGTAACTGATTCACAAAAGATAATAGAAGAGAAGAAGAGTTAGTGGATGTAGCCTTAGGGTGGGGGTGAACCACGTACATGATGTGTTTCTATGCTTTGTGCAATGTGTTAATGTGTTATGTATTTACTTTCTTAGTGCTTTAATATAGATGAATGATAGATAGATATGTTTATGCTTTATGCTTAATGATGTGGATGGATGCTAGATATGACTTATGTAAATGTGCTTAGTGCTTGATTATCTTATATCTAAATGAATATTGTGATTCTCTGTAGTTTAGGGTTTATCTGTGCTAAGAGTAGGATTTCACTACGTTGTAACTAAGGACTGGATATTGATGAATGTTAACTGCTAAATGATCTGTTAAGTGTTAGAATCACAGATCTGTGTCCCAACTAAGGTTGTAGACATCTGAGTCCTACAACCACCCCTGCCTCTACCTCGGGTGAGACTTCATATGCTTCGCAGGTGTTCCTGAAAGGGCCGGTAGTTAGGGTTTTGTTGGTGCGTTGTTGTAGTGTTAAACCCTAGGTCTGCCCCTGTGCCAACAAATGGTTCTATTGCCAGGACCTGAAACTGTGATTGTTGGGAACTAAGGAAGAAGAAGCTTTGTGCAAAGACCTGACCTAGAATTGTGAAAGATCTATGCATAGATTTGCCGCTCTAGTGAACAGTATTCTACTTGATTTGTGAAAGCTTTGTGCTAAAGAAAGAAGTCTGATCTGAAGAAAAGAGGTCAGATCTAAAGAAAAGAGGTAAGATCTGAAAGCTTTGTGCTTTGATAAAGGTAAGAATAGTGAAAAGTTTTAGATCTAGAAGCTTTGTTTTTTTGCTAAAGATAAAATTGGCAAAAATTTTGTTTCTAGAATATGGATCTAGGTATGATTGATAGATTTTGTCCTAGATTGAAAACTAGGGAACATGGTATGAATAGATCTAATAAGAATAGTGAAAGATATGTTATACCTATGCATAGAAAGAATGTTTGGACTAATGAATGGATGCAGGACCTTAGAAATAATTTGATGCAGGTTAGCTACCATGATCCTAGCGTGCAGTACAAGAGCAGTTGGGGATCATTTAAAAGAAAGAGAGGATTAACCCTTTGTTACAGTTGCAGAAGACCAGGGCATATGGTGTTAAGCCCTAATATTGGCTCATTACCCCTTAATTGGGGCATATTAGATTAGTAATGTTATTTATTACCCCTTAATTGGGGAAAATTAGATTAATAATGTTATTTTATTTATTTTTTCTTTAAGCCATTAGTTGTAATTATACCTCTTAGTCTCCTATATATACCA
>CBVK0100536000.1:0-15462 GCA_900067695.1 Picea abies | reverse complement strand
GAAAAACTGCCAAAAATAGTAAATTGTGCTACAATTAAGGAAACTGAAAAACTGAAAGAAATGATGGTGGGGGTCCAAGTGGAATAGGCGGCTGGCCACCAATATCCACCTGGATCATTCCTCCCCCGTTAGGAAGAAATGGTCCCCATTGCATTGAGTTCCTCCTTGAGATGAGGAAACTTTTGTTGAACTTGGTCCCTGGTGAAGGAGTTGGCCTGCTTTGACAACTCGATATAGCTGGATCCTCTGCTGGCGGGTGTTCTTGATCTGTGTGTCCATAATCCAAACAGTGTTGGATTTTTCCATGCAGTTTGGGTTTAACTCTGTTGGTGTGATTTGTTCTATCATGTCGGATGTGTCCAGTAGAGGTGGAAAGTAAGGCCGAAGGCAGTCCACATTGAACACTGGGTGCAGACCAATGAATGGTGGGATACTAAGCTCGAATTCATTGTCCCCTACATCCTTCATGATGGTGTATGGCCATATCGGAGCGGGCGAAGCATGTGGTGGGGTCCAGCGAGGCACTCCTTCTGCAAATGTAGCCACACTTTGTCGCCTAGCTGGAATTTGTATTGCACCCGATGTTGATGATGTTGTTTCTTGTACTTAGCATTGGATCTGTCCAATATGTCATGAACCTATTGGTGAATGTGTTGAATGCGCTCAATGAAGTTGTTTTCCTTGGCAGCTTCAGACTGGACATGAGCCGAATCATCCTGAGTAGCTGCAAATGGTATGGCTATGTCAATGAGACATAGTGGCTGGAATATCAAGATCATCTGAAAGGGGTTGTAGTCGGTTGAGGTGTGGAGGTCTTGATTATCGCTATGTTGTACATAGGGGAGGCTCTCATCCCATGTGTGTGGATGCTTTGATTTGTACATGCGCAAAATGTGTACGATCATCCTGTTGATGACCTCTCTCTGGCCATCAGTTTGGGGATGGAAAACTGTGGACTTGGTGAGCTTGGTGTCCAACATTGACCAGAGGTTGGACCAAAGTGTACTAAGGAACCTGTTGTCCTGATCTGAGATGATAGACTGTGGGATCCCAAAGTGTTCCCACACTCATTCAAAGAAGAGTTTAGCAGTGGCTTCTGTTGTGATATTCTTCTTGTAGGCCACCATAATGGCCATCTTCAAGAATTTGTCGACGACCACGAAAACACAGTCGTTGCCATTCTCAGTAGAAGGAAGGCCCAACATGTAATCCATGGAGATGGATTTCCAAGGTCAACCAAGGGTAGGCAGCGGAGTATAGAGGCCTTGCTTCTTGATGGTTGGTTTGGCAATGGCGCAGACAGTGCAAGACCTGATGTACTTCTTGACATCTTGTCGAAGGTTTGGCCAATAGAAATACTTTTGCAGTACTGCCACTATTTTCTCGACCCCAAAATGACCAATCACCAGACTATAGTGCGCTTCCCAAATCATCTTGGCACACTTGCTTGAAGGAACACAAAGGTGTCCCATGTGACATAGTAGTGCATCCTGGAGCTGAAAATTTGGAACTCGGTTACCCTCCAAGAGTGTCTTGTATGTGTGGCCAAAATCTGGATCTCTCTTGTAGAGAAGCAGCCAATCAGAAGTGTCGTTCCCACAAGAGTTGAGAACAGTGTTTATCGCCACAATTGATGGTCGAATGAGGTAGTCTGCAACATTATTGGTTCTGCCCTTCTTGTACTTGATGTTCAAATGAAATTGTTGCAGATATGTGGACCACCTCTAATGGCGATCGTTCTGCAACTTCCCTTGTGTCTTTATAAACTCCAGGGGTCGGTGGTCTGTGTGGATGATCATTTCCTTCCCCAAAATGTAATGTTTCCACTGTCGGCAAGCCTGCACAATGGAATACATTTCTTTGTCAGAAGTGGGATACTTTCAGACTGTGTCAGATAATGTCGCACTGTGATATGCCATTGGATGCCCCTGTTGAGTAAGAATTACCCCAATAGCATAGTCAGAGGCATCTGTCTCGATCTCAAATGGTTGTTGCAAGTCTGGTAATGTGAGCATTGGGCGCAACAGAGGCGATGTTTCAATTCTGCGAACGCCTTCTGTTGATATTCCGACCAAAATAATTTTTCTTTCGCTCCTCCCTTGGTGACTTGACTCAAGGGCCAAGTGATATGAGAGAATCCCAACATGAACCTACGGTAGAAATTAGTAAGACCCAGAAAGCTATGAATATCTGTTAGAGTGGTCAGGGTTGGCCAATCCTGGATGAATTGGATCTTGGTTAGATCCACATGCACCCCACGTTCATCAATAATGTATCCCAGATACTGAATGTAGGTCATGACAAAAGTGAACTTCTCCAAATTGACACGCAAATTGTGTTTCCGCAGTGTTTGGAGGACTTGTCGGATGTGGTGGAGGTGCTCTTCCCAAGTCTGGTTGAAGATCAAAATTTCATCCAAGTACACTACTACAAATGAGTTGGTGAATGGCCGCTAGATGTCATCCATCAACCTCATGAAGGTTGCGGGAGAATTCGTCAACCCGAAAGGCATGACCAACCATTCAAAAAGGCACTCATCTTTGAATGCAGTCTTCCACACATCGGATGGTTCGATTGATACCTGGTGATACCCGAACTTCAAGTCGATCTTGCTGAAATATTTCGCCACTTTGAGTTGGTCCAGAAGATCATCAATCTGTGGGATCGGGTACCTATTTTGGACGATGATCTTGTTTAGCGATAGTCAATACAGAGTCTCCAAGTCCGATCCTTCTTCTACGCCAACATGATCGGGCTCCCAGAGGGTGATGAACTTAGCTGGATGTGACCTTTCTACAACAACTCTTGAATCTGTTGCTTGATTTCATCATTCTCCATAACAAAGTGCTGATAGATCAGTCCATTGGGCAGTGGCGCACCTAGGGTTAGATCGATGGGGTACTTGACCTGACGGTGCAGAGGCACCCATGCGGGTGAGGTGAAGATGTCCCGGTACTCCTCCACGACCTTGTCCATTCGTTGGTGTCATGCGGAGGAGCCCTATCTGGAGGTTGTGGCCATAGTCTTCTTCTTTCCCTGAGGGTGGATCATCAGGAAAACAAATTTCCCAGTTTTGGAAATGAGCTTACTGCATTGTTTTGCAGTAACCAAAGAGATAGTGACAGGCGATGGCACCTCTGGTATCTTGTACAACTTATTTCCCAAGGTAACAATAACAATGCGAGGTTGGGACTCGTACACAACATGTCGCTTCCACAAGTATGGTTGGCCTAGTAATACATCACAAACATCAAGAGGAGCAATGTCACATAATACCTCATCGGTGAAGGGCTTGATGTTGTAGATGTTAGCACAAGAAGTCACCTCTGGATTGTTGTAGAGGTAAGCCTGATACCCATCAGTTTTATGTCAAAATAAATAGTTTAAAGGTGGTCTAATGGATGCAATCTCAATAAAATATCATCCTAACTCGTAAAAATGGGTTGGTATGGATGGATAGGTGAGTTCTTGATCTAACTTCAGTCAACAATTTGTAGTAAGGGTGAGTAGGGGGAAGAACTTGAGAAGAAAATGTAAAGTTTTGTTGTGAACATCAGGTCTTCTAGCAGCGTAAGGAGGAAAAACTCAAGAAACAAGATCTTCTTGGATTTAGAGTTTCAGGGAAACTGAAAACACTATAACAACACTGCAATCAAACATCCATTACGACACAGTTACAATTATCCATGTGAATCCTTCAATCATGAACATTCAGTATCAGACGCATAATAAGACAGAGGAAGAAAGATGACTTGGATTAAACAGGAAGTCTCAAATACACATACACAACCAAAAGCCAGAGGCTTTGTTAAAAATTTACAATACGGGAGCTTTGCTCTACCATCGACCATTACAAAATATAAAAACTGAGTATATATACTCAGAGAAACTCGCCCCCTACAGAAGCGCGCTTTGATCACTACATTCAAGGTTTGGCGTCTACATCTTCCTCTGTCAGACCGCACTTGCATTCTTCTGTCAGACGTGATTTTAGATTGGTATGGCTCTGGCAGGGAAATCTGTCCATAGGGGTACCAAGGACTGACCGCTCCAGAACCTCTATGTCTTCCATTTATGGATTGAGTCGAGGTTTCAACCACCTTCCCTACTTTCATTAACTACCTGCATTGGTATCGAGACAGATTCTGACATCCGTGAATGCTCTAGGCGGTGCTCATGTTTTTTCCAAAATGATCTCGATGCCTCGGGCCATGCTACTTCTCTTCATAATTCAACATAGGCGCTCTCGCTCCTTATTACAACCCCCCTTTATTGCTCTAATCTTTCATGTGACCTCGGACCATGACCTGGAGCTTTCGTTCAAAGGCGTTGTCAGGACTTCGTCTATCGGGATTTCTCACTCCATCTTGATTTTAACATCACGATGCCCAAAACAGCGAAACAAACTTTTAGATCGGCGGTCGATCTTGCTTTAAAATGGACAGCCACGATCCTTTCCCTAGCCTGATTTAGCTACTCACTGATTAAATGGGTGATTATCTTTCTCTTGGCCCCACTTTCCATATAACTCGGAGCTGTGACCGCTAGCTTAACTCTTAGGCGCATCACAACTTCGCGCTTTGCGAGTTAACGAGTTGCTTCATGCTCAAACCTTCGAATCGTGAAATCATGATCGCTTGGATCGAGTGACACGTGTCCCTCTAAAATGAATGGTTGCGATCATTTCGCGACTTCGCATTTCACAAATTCTCGTGACTCGGCCCTTTGACTGCTCCCCCCTGTGAGTCAGTGAAACATTGATCTTGAGCCATGCGTCCTTCCAGAATGAACGACGCTGATCACTTCGTGACTCTTCCTGTCACTTATATTTTGCGCAACTGTATGGATCCAATCATCCGATGGTCATTGATCTGATCTGCTTGAAGGATCCTTGTCGTTGAAGGATGATCATGCTCGCTCACTTGATTTGAATTGATATCAGACCATTTCAAGTGTTGCACCTGGTCCTTACGAATGCGGCCTATGACAATAAGGACTTGGACAACATGGCTGGGACTTGGGAAAATGAGGGCTCAGGAAAACAAAAGATCAGAGGCAGAGATGAAGTAGGGGATGATTGGCCTAAGAGAGAGAACAAGAAGGTTGGGGACTGATACTTCTCAGGCGATCCGATAGAGAAAATAGGTCTACCAAATGGATGAAGGCAAACAAAAGGAAACTATAAGTCGAGAGGAGAAAACTATGATCGGGTCTACGAAGGAAGAAAGATGGACAAAAAATTATAGACATAGGTGGAAAACACAACTCACAAAGATGGGCTAGTTTATGTGCTAACATTAGGCTCCATGGGGGATGGCATGCTCCCTGTAAGCTACCAAGAACACGTGGCTCTAGTGCCTTGCTTTGGGTTAGGGGGTCTTCTACTAAAACTAAACAAAATAAACAGAAACAGAGATGGTATTTACAATAGGGGGATGCTGGTTGCGGCTTTAAACAAAAAACTTCTTCAAGAAGTGCCCATTTACAGGGCCACCAAAAACGTCATTACCCTCTATATCCTGCAATCTGTAAGTGTTGTTCGAAAATGCCTCAGAAATCTTGAAGGGGTCAATCCACAAGGCCTCAAATTTGGCATGTTTTTCTTTGTCTTGCTTGGGTGCATCCCATTTTAGTACTAGATCTCCCAATAGGAAGTCCTATTTTCTTGCCTTTCTGTCGAAGGCTTGCTTGATCTTCTGTTGACGATCATGTGCTTTATCCAGTAATTGCTCTCTAGTTTGTTGGAATTCTACCAACTATTGCACTCTCCTGATCATATCATCGGGCTCCCCTTGATAATCTTGAAAGAACTTTGCCATAGGTAGGGAAAGATGAGAAGGGAAAACGACCTCAAATCCATAGACACGTTGGAAAGGAGAGAGGCCCAAGGACCTCTTTGTTGTCACTCGATCAGCCCACAGAGCAAATTTGAGCATTGAATCCCAAGATTTCGTGTTATCCTCTAATAGTATCTTAATGATCTTTATAAGGCTCTTGTTAGAGGACTCTGCTAATCCATTTCCTTGTGGATAGTAAGGGGTGGAGTGAATCAACGAAATTTCGAACTGCTCACAGAATTGGGTCAATGGTTCGGCTTTGAAATATGCTGCATTATATGTGACGATTCTGCTTGGACAGCCAAATCTTGCTATGATATCCTCCAGGAAATTGATGATCACCCTGTGAGAAGCACTCCTTGTGGGAATAACTTCTATCCACTTGGTAAAGTAATCTGTGGAAGTCGGGATCCATCTGTGCTGACCACTGGATGCAGGATGAATTTCCCCAATTAAGTCTAGGCCCCACTGCTGGAAGGGCCCTGAAGCAACCACAGGTTTCAATGGCAGGGACTTTAGCTGCTGCTTTCCGGAGACTCTCTGACATTTAACGCAGGCTCTGACTTTTGTGCAAACATTAGTAAATAGAGTAGGCTAGAAATATCCATCCCTGAGAATTTTGTAGGCTGTCGTTCTCCAGAAGTGGTGTCCCCCATAGAGGCTATCATGGAAATCAAATATAATTTTTTGGGCCTCTTGTGGGTCTAGACATCTTAGGAGCACGCCCAGAGGGTCTTTCCAATACAAGACCTGGCCAATAAGGCAATACCTAATTGCTTTGAGATTCAAGGCTCTTGCATTGCTTTTTCCCATACCATCTGGGGGTTGCAACTCCTGCAAAAAATATATAACATCCTTGTACCAAGGGCATCCTGCTAATGGGGGTTCTACTTGAGCATTTGTATCAGGCAGCTCAACATGCTAATTTTCTGAGTAATTATTGACGAAATTTACCCCCAGAGATTTGCAATTAGATTCAGCCATCAACTTCGCTAAGTCTTGACCTTTGATCAATTTGGTGGGCTTGATTTCTAGATCAAATTCAAGGATTTGGGCAATCCATCGACTTCTCCTCCCATCTATGTCTAGCTGAATGAGAATTTAGTTAACGATAGTTGAAGGGACATATGCAATGAATTTTGATTGCAGGACATAGACTCTGAAATCTTTGAGGGATTTAACCAAAGCGTATGTCTGCTTCTCCATGATTTCATATTTCACCTCAGCATCTCTCAATGCTCGACTGAAAAAGGAAATGGGCTGCTCCAATCCTTCAACATTTTTCTGCAACAGAACAACCGCTACAGTGTCAAATGAAGCAAGTGAAAAAATGAGGAAATACTTTGAGTAATCAAGACTGATAAGCACAGGTGCTTTAATTAAGGCCTTCTTTATCTGATCAAAGGAATTTCGAGACTCGACAGTCCATTTGACTTTGTTTCCTTTCCTCAACATGGTTGTTATAAGCTTTACCATCTCAACAAAGTTGGAAACAAACCTCCTCAGAAAATTAATTTTTCCCAAGAAAGACTAGACTTATTTCCTGGATCTCAGGAGTGACAAGGTTTGGATTGCTTCAACTCTGTTGGGATCAATCCTGAATCCCTCAACTGATACTATGTGGCCCAACAATTTTCCCTCCTTCATGGAAAACAAAGATTTCTTGGGATTTAAGGAGAGACCAAATTTCCTACATTTCAGGAAAACCCTTTTTAAATGCTCATAGTGCTCTCTATCTGATTTGGAGAAGATTGTAATATCATCCAGATAGATGACCACAAACTTGTCCTTTTCTCCAATGAAAGCAATATCCATGGCCCTCTGAAAGGTCGGCCTCGCGTTCATCAATCCAAAGGGCATTTTGGCATACATGAATGTACCCCAAGGAGTGGTGAAGGTTGTTTTTTCTTTGTCCTCGGGCATGACCGAGATCTGATTGTATCCCAAAAAATCATCAATCATGGATATCCTTGATGCGCCAGTTACCCTTTGTAATATGTGTTCCATTTTCGGCAAGGGGTAATTGTCTTTCTTTGAGCTCCTGTTCAGGTTCTTAAAATCGACACAAAGTCTGATTTCCCCACTCTTCTTTCTCACCAGGACCAAGTTGGCTACCCATTTTGAATATCTCAACGACACGATGATCTGGGCATCCAATAGCTTCTTTACCTCTCTCTCCATGATAGCCAACAACATAGGATTAATTTGTCTCAATTTCTGCTGAAATGGTTTGGCCTCCTCCTTCAATGGGATCTTATGCTCAATAATGATGGTGTCATATGTTCTGAGATCTTCATATGTCCAGGCAAAAACATCAACAAACTCCTTTAATAGCTCAACATACTTGGCCCTCTACTTCCCTGACAGTCTGGTTGACAACTTGATGAATTTCAGATCCTCCTTTGTGCCAATATTGCACTCAGCTACCCCAATATCATCAATCGGCCTTTGAGCTTTCACTTTCACATCATTATTGTCAAATATCCTTTCCAAAGGGACTAGTCCCTTCGAAATATGATTGCTCTGTAACTACACAATATGATGATCATCAATTTTGTTCAGATAAGGACCAGTGTGACGATCTATTTCAGAATTGGGATCTTGATCAATGTGTAATGCAGAGAACTCCTCAATAGTTTCTAGGAACCTTTTGACTTCGAGATTATCCTCAAACACCTTCCAATGCTTGACATTGTCAGGTATAGAGGGTCTATATTTTACTTCAATATCATACCTAAGTTTAGGTGGCAGTGCGATCTTGAATTGGCTCATTGAAACAGCCAGAGAATCAGCCATAGTATTTTCTTCTCTTGAAATGAATGAAATGTTGAAAGCCAAGAAAAAATATCAATTAAATCCCACACTTCATTCCAATAAGATCTAAGCCTCAGATGCTTGGCTTGGTAAAGATTTATGACCTGATTTACAACCAGCTCAACATCCCAAAACACAGATATCTCTTTGATTCCCATGTCTTTCATAGCCCTCAAGCCCAACACAAGAGCTTCATACTCTGCTACATTATTGGTAGTTTCAAATTCTAGCTTGTAGAACAAAAGTATGGTCTCCTGTGATGGTGAGATGAAAACCAATATGGCACCAACACTTTCCCCGGAAAAGGCTCTGTCAAAGAACATTTTCCAAACAGGTCTAATGGAAGGGGAAGCTTCAGGAGAAACAATGGGATTCTTTTTGAGTTTAAGAGGAGGCTCGGGAGCATCAGTGACCTGTAACAAACTGGATCCCAAATCAGTTTCAAGTGCGAAGATAGGATGGTTGGTGGGGTTTGTTTCATCACTAATGATATAGGCCAATTGAGCTTCTTTGTACAGTCTTCTATGCTCTCCTCCGAACACTGGAATGGTAGCATATGTGAGGTCCATTTGCAATGTTCCCCCAAGTCTTTTTATCCAAGATCTCGACAATAGCATGCCAAACTTGGGGGGAACATCAACTACCATGATATCCATGACCACACTTTTCATGGGCAGTTGAAACAAGATCACAACCAGATCTTTGATGACCCCAAGACATTGCACCCTCCTTGAATTGAAAGAGTACAAATCATGATAAGCTTTTGTGATTTCCAGCCCGAGTTCTTCCATGACAGTTTTGGGCATGAGATTATGGGAAGCCCCATAATCCATTAGACAATTATGCAGCACTTTATCATGTATATTTAGATATGTGTAGAAGGGAGGGGATGAATCATCTCTATCTTATACCATAGGGCCTAAGATGGCTGATGGCTTTTCATCTTGGAGATTCACTGAGTTTGTGGAATGGCAAGGTGGATCAGACTGCAACAACTTAGAGAGGTATTTTTTAAAATCTTCATGTTTGACTAGCTCTGAAAGGGGCACATGGATACTGATCTTTTGGATTTCATGCTCAAAGTTAAAGGGGGAAGGGGGCTTCATAATTTCTCTCACCTCTAGGACAGGGTCTTTGGCTATTGGTGGGGAATTCTAAGTTTTATTTTCTTTGCTGGTGCTTACAGTGTCTTTGGCATGCTTCTTTGCTCTAGAGGGTGGATCAAGGACATCAGGCTTCCCTTCTTTCTTCTTAGACCGGAGGTTGTATTTGTTGGGACCGCTATTTGCCTTCTCCCCCTTACTCATCTCATTTATTTGGCTATCTATGAGGGACTCTTCGTATGCAGATTGAGTCAAATGGGGAAAAGGGGAATTGTCTCCAACACAATGAATTTCAGGGTCAAGCTCTTCTTCTTCCCTTTCCTCATCAATAACCAGGTTATTTTGGAGGGGAGTCTGGATCTTCTGATCATTTCTATCTCTGTTCCTTTGTTCCCTTGGCATAATCTGAGGAGAATGGTTATTCAGCCTCCTAAAGTTGCCCCTGTTATCAAAATTTTGAATATTTTTGTATGTCATCTTTCCCTCTACTTCCAGTCTTTCCATTCTAGTTGAAAGTGACTTTAGTAACTTGGTTACTTCATCCATTTGAGGGGGGAAGACAGAGGAACCGGAGGTGGAGGCTTCATATCTCTTCCTTGGTATGTCTCTATCGGCTTTATTCCTGAGTCGGTTAGCGACCAACACATTAGACTCCACTTACAGGGCTGCATATTGCATGTGATCCAGGGAAGTAATTCTTCTTTCCCTCAATAGGAGGCAGAAATTGGGGTCAAAGGCGCTAGCAAAAGTGATTTTGGCAGAGGCTTCAGTAGGATTTATTTCAACAGGGATCTTATTGTACATTTATTGAATCTTTTGGAGAAGTCAGAGACAGATTCTCCTTCTTCTCTCTTCAGGGATCCAAAATCTGTGATATAATACATAAAATCCTTTTTATCCCCCCACTGCCTCAACAAAACTTCATATAAGGCTTCAATCCCAGTAATAGATCCAGGGGTCAATCCCCTAAACCACTTCCTAACCTCTCCATCGAGGCTCTGGATAAAGACTCTCATCCAGACATCTTCGTTTTCAATATTCAGATTGTATGCATAACTGTAGAAGGAAGCAAGGTGCTCTTCAACAGTTATGTCTTCCTCTCTAGTGAATCTGGGCATGTATTTTAAGTAATCTTCAGCAGGGAGAGCATTCATCGTCTGAGGTAGGACTAGAGGGGCATACCTTACAACCACTATAGCATCCATTATGTTTCTAGGAGGATTAGCACCTGCCATAGGGATAATGGGTGGAGGAGAAGTAGGAGGGGAAGGGGTTTGGACATGAGAGACTGGAACTGAGCTTCTGGGAGGAAAAGGAAACAACAGAGGATTTGGTGAAAAGGCCATAGGGCTTGAGGGAGCAGGAGCTTCCCTTTATGAAAAATCTAAAACTTTAGCAGGAGGAGGGGTGGTAAAACCTTCCAAGGTCTTGGGTCTAGACCAAGGTACAAATTTAGGGGATAGAGGAGTGACAAGGATTTCTCCCTCCAATCCTAGACCAGGAGGGGAAAAATCAACAGGAACACTCCCAAAATTCAAAATTCGAGAAACTCCAACAGAAGGTGTAACAACAAGATGGAATGCAGAAATTGGAGTTCTTATAGGAGGACAATGAGAATCATCAGAAATACTTGGTTCAACATCAGAAGTACCTTCTCAGAGGGCCTTTCCCTTTCTAACAATTTTCTCTGGGTCAACTTCAGGTGTTGCTAAAGGAAGCTACGGAGTAGACCTCGTGTGTCTGCCTCTTGAAGCCATAGCTGAAATAGTGGATTCGCCTCAATGGAGTCGCCAGGTGCACAGTTGCAATCTTTGATGTACTGAGTTTTGATGCACCTTCAGAACTAGTAAGCTTTGTCGTTCAATCCCAGGGAAAATATTCAATTTTGTCCCTGGCAGCGGTGCCAGAAATGTTAGCACCAGAAGTCGCATATGGATTGTTGCAGAGGTAAGCCTGATACCCATCATTTTATGTCACAATAAATAGTTTAAAGGCGGTCTAATGGACACAATCTCAAGAAAATATCGTCCTAACTTAGAAAAATGGGCTGGTATGCACAGATAAGTGAGGTGTTGATCTAACTTCAGTCAACAATTTGTAGTAAGGGTGAGTAGGGGGGAGAACTTGAGAAGAAAATGTAAAGGTCTGTTGTGAACATTAGGTCTTCCAGCAGCCTAAGGAGAAAAAACTCAGGAAACGAGATCTTCTTGGATTCAGAGTTTCAGGGAAACTGAAAACACTATAACAACACTGCAATCAAACATCCATTACGACACAGTTACAATTATCCATGTGAATCCTTCAATCATGAACATTCAGTATCAGACGCAAAATAAGATGGAGGAAGAAAGCTGACTTGGATTAAACAGGAAGTCTCAAATACACATACACAACCAAAAGCCAGAGGCTTTGATAAAACTTTACAATACGGGAGCTTTGCTCTACCATCGACCATTACAAAATATAAAAATTGAGTATATATACTCAGAGCAACTCGCCCCCTACAGAAGCGTGCTCTAGTCTCTGCATTCAAGGTTTGGCGTCTACATATTCCTCTGTCACATCACATTTGCATTCTTCTGTTAGACGCGATCTTAGATCGATATGGCATTGGCAGGGAAATCTGTCCACAGGGGTACCAAGGACTGACCGCTCTAGAACCTCCATGTCTTCCATTTATGGATTGAGCCAAGATTTCAACCACCTTCCCTATTTTCATTAACTACCTACGTTGGGATCGGGACGGATTCTGACATCCGTGAATTATCTAGGCGTTGCTCATGTTTTTTCCAAAATGATGTCGGCACCTTAGGCCATGCTACTTCTCTTCAACATTCAACACAAGCGCTCTCGCTCCTTGGCACGACCCCCCTTTATTGCTCTAATATTGCTTGTGACCTCGGGCCATGACCTGGAGCTTTCGTTCAAAGGCGTTGTTGAGACTTCATCTATCGGGAGTTCTCACTCCATCCTGATTTCAACATCGCGATGCTCGAAACTACGAAACGACCTTTGAGATCGGCGGTCGATCCTGCTTTAAAATGGATGGCCATGATCCTTTCCCTAGCCGGCTTTAGCCGTTCGCTTATTGAATGGGAGCTTATATTTATCTTGGCCCCACTTTCCATATAACTCGGAGCTGTGACCGTGGGCTTAACTCTTAGGCACGTCGCGACTTCGCGCTTTGTGAGTTCACGAGGTGCTTCATGCTCAAACCTCTGAATTGCGAAATCATGATCGCTTGGATCGAGCGACATGTGTCCCTCTAAAATAAACGGTCACAATCATTTCGTGAATTCTCGCGACTCGGCCCTTTGAAGGCTCCCCCCTGCGAGTCAGCGAAACATTGATCTTGCGCCATGTGTCCTTCCAAAATGAACGACCCTTATCACTTTGTGACTCTACCTGTCGCTTATCTTTCGCACAATTGTATGGCTCCAATCATGCAATGGTCATTGATCTGATCTTCTTGAAGGATCCTTTCCGTTGAAGGCTGATCATGCTCGCTTGCTTGATTTGAATTGATATCGAACCATTTCAAGTGTTGCGCCTGGTCCTTACAAATGCGTCATGTGACAATAAAGACTTGGACGACATGGTTGGGACTTGGGAAAATGAGGGTTCAGGAAAACAAAAGATCATAGAGAGAGATGAAGTAGGGGATGATTGGCCTAAGAGAGAGAACGAGAAGGCTAGGGACTGATACTTCTCAGGTGATCCGACAGAGAAAATAGGTCTACCAACTAGATGAAGGAAAACAGAAAGAAACTATAAGCCGAGAGGAGAAAACTACGATTGGGTCTGAAAAGGAAGAAAGATGGACAAAAAATTATAGACATAAGTGGAAAACACAACTCACAAAGATGGATAGGTTTATGTGCTAGCAGTAGGGAAGGCGTCATTGCTGGTTGACGTGGAGATCCCATCCTTGGTGAAGCCACCTGATGGTGTACGGCTGTGGGTGTGTTGTGGTCGGCAAGTCCAACCGCTTCACAACCTCTGTTGAAATGAGGTTCTTTTGGCTCCCGTTGTTGATGATGAACTGTAGCGAGGAACCCTTTACCCACATATGGGAGTGGAAGAGACGCTCCTCCTCCTTTGGATCTTCTGGTTCTTCCTTTTGGATCTTTGTGGTGGCAATGGTGGAAATGGTGGCATGCATCTGATTCAGAAGCCCTCATCTCAACCACTAGTGATTGTTTGGCCCGACACTCACTTGTGTTGTGAGTGGAGCTCTTATGGAACTCACACCACTTTCCCGTGTCCTTCTTCGGCTTCGCTGTGTTGTTCTTTGCTTGCGGCTTTGGCAGGTTGTCTTGAGATGCCATGCCTTGGTTTTGTCGTTTGCTTTGCGGTTTGGGGGCACCTTTCACTTGCTTTTGATTCGTAGATCCAAAGTCTCGCTTCTTCTGTTTGAATTTCTACTCAATCTTGGCAGCATATCGGTATGCCGTACCAAGTGAGGTGATGTCGAGGAACTCCATTTCCTCCTAAATGTATCTGTGTAGACAACTGTGGTACTTCAACACCAAATGTTTCTCTGAATATTTGATACCCAACTTTGTGCGCAGGGAATGGAGTAGATTCGTCAGCTCATGCACATCTTGATCCCTTTGTTGCCGCAGCATAGTCCATTGTATGAACTTGTCCTCATAGCTCCCCACGGGATAATATTGTTCCTTGATGGTGTCTTGGAAATAATTCCAAGTGGGTACGACCGAGAACAGGGAGGGTTCCTTCTTGTCCTTTTTCTCACAATAGGTTTCCCACCAGTCCTTGACATGGGGGGCGACTTTGAGCATTGAAAAAATTATCTTCTCCCAGTCGGAAAAGTCATGAACCGAGAAATATCCTTCTAATAGATTCAACCATCTATCTACGGTGTCTGCATCTATTTGACTATCAAATATGGGAATGTCAATTTTACTTGTACCTTAAAAGGGGTTGCGCCTCCAGAGTGTCTGTTGGATGCAGATGCACCACCAGTGGGCAATCGTTGAAGGATCTGAGCAAAGTTATCCATCATCGCGTTCCTTTTTTTTTCAAGGGCCTCCTTGAGCAATATTTTGATAGGATCTCCTGCTCCCTCTTCTTTCTTTTCATCCTCCATGGGTGGTCGTCGGGGTTTGTGAGGCTAATCTTGCAAAGGTTCAACCAGATCGAGCCCTAACTCCTTATACCCTGACCTCATTGGGGACATGCAAAGAAGGATCGAGAAAGAGAAGACCGCTCTGATACCACTGATCCGGATTTATGCAGGAACGCAACAGAATACACAAATAACCATGAATACAAAGATGCAGTGGAAATAACGCTTCATTTCATTAATATCAAAGAACTGAAATTTGTTTGGAGACATAATAGAAATAAACTAGCTAAAGCGCTGGTAGTTTATCTCTGAGAAGAGATGTGGTGGAAACAAGCCTCTGAACTCTATTTTTAAATGAGGCTCGAAGGCCTATCTATTATTGAGAAACAATGGAAACCCTAAACATCCAAAAAACCTAACCCAATGAGATGAAACACCATAATATGGGCCTCGTAGGTGTAAATTGGTACATAAATTTCTCGGGGTCGTAACTTTTGCATATTATCTCTATTTGATGCATATGATACATCATTAGAAAGATCTATCTGAGGACTACAATTGTTGGCTACATTTATTGGTTGGACCATGCCCAAAAAACATCGTTTAGGGCCTCAAAATG
>CBVK0100535988.1:0-11820 GCA_900067695.1 Picea abies | reverse complement strand
ATGATTTTTTCCTCCTTTGAATAGTACCCCTACCCCTTCTTTTATAGGTAGAAGGAGCTAGGGTTTTAGATGAACTCTCGGCCATGCATGGCTGGGAGTTCCAGTTAACTGACCCAAAGGTTTTCGTCCCGGCGGAAACTTTCCTGATTTTCTACTTTTTTAGGTAAACGTTGGCTGTAGTGGTTCAGCCCGCATTCCAACGCATGCAGTATAAGGCCTTCCAACGTTCCAATGCACCCACCAGTGGGTTAGGGCACGGGTTACTTGGTTTAAGAGGTTTTTAAAGAGTCTGTTCAGCATGGCTTTGGTAATGAAGGGCAATAAGTTGGCATGATGCCAGGTAAGTATGTATGGTGCAATTTAGGGTTATAACATTAACCATTAGGCCCACTCAGGCTAACATCATCTAACTCAGATAAAAACTTTATCTTTAAGCTTCAACAAATATTTCTCTTCATCTATACGATAACTGTCATATGATTCTACACAAACTACTTCTAGATTTCATTCTTCACTTGCAGAGGAACATTCAAGATCATCACACTTAGAATTATTGCAATCAGAGGATTTAGGGGAGTCTTTACCTTCATTTTCCTTGATGGAATTGTCTTCAATGTATTCCTTTTTTCCTTGATATGTCTTCTCCAGCTTCATCCATATATCCTTGGAAGAAGTACATTATCCCATTATTTCTTTGAAAGAACTTGACAATCCATTAAAAATGGTCTTGAGAGCTAATGCAACATTCTTCTTCACTTCCTTTTGTGTTGCAAACTTTGAATTATTATTCAAGGGAAATGACCCACCAATAATTTAATTCCAGACACCTACTCCTTTTCCCTTCAAATTCCCTTTCATTTCTATTGTCCATGTTGAGTAATCTATCTAATAAAAGAGGGGAACTACATCTGCATGTTCATCCATTTGTGTGTCCATGGATCTCCTTCAAGCTTGTAAGGCTTATGATGAAGGCATGTTTTGATGCCAATTGTTGGACACAATGACCAAAATGAGCGGGGGGGGGGCATGACTCAGTGTAGGGCTCTTTTTACTCCTTTACAAAAATAACTTAGTTAGAAATCACCATGTTATCATCATTCATAACTTTCATTTATAATAATTTGTATGTAAACATATATGAATAGGTGATTTGTCACTGCACTCTACCTTTTACTACCCAATCATATCTTCTATAGCATACTTGAACCAATAGACCACTATTCTGGGAACTTTCTTCAGACTTCAGGACCCTGGAACTAATACTTGTTCAAGATTCTATGGATTTTCTTTCATGTGCGCTCCCTATTATACTGCCAAACCGTGTATGTATGCACCCTATTATACTGATATCCCACACATGTACACACCCTATTATATTAATATCCCACATACATCTCAGAACCTATGGTTTTTCAGTATTTCTAAAACTATGAAACTTTCACCATCAATCCCTCGGACTTACGAAACTTTTGATGCCTCCATGATTACCTGCACTAAATATTTCACCAAGAATAGATCTTCAATATGCTTAAGAGATTCACCCACATAAGAGATCCTTTCTCTCTTATTTATACTTCTATAAGTATATTCCTCTAGGGTTTATCATCTAACCAAAATCACCAACTTCCTTATTTTGGGGCTAACCCACTTCTAACCACTTTGTCCACTTCTAAGCCACTTTGCTACAAATAGTAAATTCTCCACTTCTAGTTGCAACTAATTTATTTTTAATTTTTTTCTTATTTCAACCACTTAACCCATGACTAACCACTTTGACTAGACAACTTTCTTATCGGAGCTTCTAGAATAATTTGACTTCTTTGACCTTCTAGGGGCTTCTAGACAACATATCAGGGTTCTCCAACTTCACATCGCCATAACTCTCTAACCGTGAGGAGTTATGTGGCGTTCCACATATCAACAGAAATTGCATGATGAACACTATCCATATAGAATAGTATCACTTAAAAATTAACTAATATTCATCAAGTTATTCCACAACAAATACTTGTGTTCCTTATCCACACATCTAGGATGACTCAACCACTTGACCATTTGGACTTCATAAAGTGTCTTCCCATGAGGGATTTCATCATAAGGGGACCAATTTGGATTTTATCCATTTGGTAATTACTATCATCCATGACTCAGCATCAATGATAAAAGCTCTTCCTATCAACCAACACATCATTTTGACACCACTTGACATCAATCCTTTGACATCAATTACATCTATGACAACAGAGCCCATCAATCAATACATCAATGATACTATGACAAGACATCAAATATTTGAAATAAATCCTTTGACATGAATGAAAACATAATGCAACACCTATATCCCACAAAACATTCAGGGACCAAACTCCCCAAAAAAGACCCCCAAACAAGGCAAAACAAGGCTTAAAAGGGGCTTAAAAACAAGCAAAAAAGTCACTTTTATGGAGGTGTACATGATCATTTCTGTTGTAGGTTGGTATAGAAGCTTATGTATGTGACTTTTCCTTATATAAGGTATGTATATGTTCACAACACTTGTTGGGAGAGTATATGAACTCTTGTACAAGACCTTTCTTTCTATAGAGGCATGTATGCAAACACTCTACTCTTATATAAAAGAAGCATGCATGTATATGTCTATTGTCAAAGGAAAGAGTGTATACACTTTAAAACTATAAAAAATCTTGGAAAAATTAGGTTTAAAGCCTAAAACACAAAATTCAGCAGAGAGATGGAAAGAAAGCCAAAAAATAATGGAAAACAAAGAGAAAAACCAATAATGACTAGGAATGATAGAAGCATCAAATAACCTTGTTTTTTTTTATATAAAAGTCCAACTTACTAACTTATTAACTCATAAAGCAACCGAAACAAATTCTTAAAGTCCCAGAAGAGACCCCAAACACCTAGTCAAACACCCTTAGACTAGAAAATATTTTAAAAAATCCTTCCTAGGAAGATGTACGCATTTGTGCATAAGGAAACCCATGTACACGTGATTATCTAAACTGGAAAGAGCATATATGTATATGAATCTGTTAACTACAGGCCACGTGGCTACAATATCAAAAAAATACACATCGAAGGAATGATTTTCCATTTTATTGATGAAAAACAATTATGTAGTTACAAATTTTACCTATTCGATGTGACACTACCTTGTCAAAATAAAACTAGGTTCCTCCACCCAAGCTACAACTATAGAGTTTGTTTTGACTCTATAGTCACCATGATCCAAAAGAAAATATCTGTGATACTCTTGGCAGAATAGGTCGATTATTATAAAGAAACTAGAAACAAGGGGTTCTAGGACAAAAGACTAGTAGCAACAGGGATATGAATGGGATTAAGCACTCAACGAGAATATCCAAAGAGGTGTCTTCTCGAATGTCCAAAGTATCATTCAATAATTACATTTCTCCTTGATCCAAATGATATATTTATTCCATCTCTAGTTGGTTATAGATGATTAATTATGGGTAAAAGGAGTTAGGCAACTAACCAAACCCGTAACTCAACATTTAATTAGCATGTACGCGACTATCCCTTGAGTAGCTCTCATATACACATGCTGCATGACTTATACGGCGCGTACATATTCCAAAAATATTTTTTTTATAATATATCTTATCCATATGGATGTTGGTGGCCTCCCACCTATTCCAACTGGTTCGTTTTGGCAGTTTTCCAGTTTGGCAATTTGTTTTCCTAGTTTTCGGGTCCCTAACTTGCAGGGGCGTTTTGAGGCCCTAAACAATGTTTTTAGGGATCTCCACAATTGAAATTAGCAGTAAAATGTGTAGTCCTTGTATAGACCTTTCCAATGGGCTATTGTGCGCCTAAAATGAAGATCGCATGCAAAATTTACGACCCTGGGAAGATGATATACTAACTTACCCAAACGAGGCCCACATGACTTTTGGCGCTTCATCTCCTAGGGTTAGGTTTTTGGATGTATAGGGCTTTTTAAAATCTTGTTTATCGTAAAAATTCCTTTAGAGCCTCATTGTAATGAGATTATTACAAATGAGTGCAAGCATCACATTTCTTCTCAGAGATAGGCCGCCACCATTCCAACAAGCTTATTTTCCATTGCATTTTATAGTTTCATCTTATTTCCTTATTGAATAGAAAACCAATTTGATTGTATCTCTATTATTCTTTGTTAAGAATCTTTTAATAATCTGTATTCATTTCATTCTTCTCATAAAATCCATATCAGTGGTATCATAGGGTTATTCTCCTTACCGTCTTAATGCATTTCCCCAACAAGGTCAAGGTACAAAGAATTGGGTCTCGAGATTGTTTCTCTTGAGGAAACAATCTCTCACACACCCAAACAACCTATCATAGAAGGAGAAAAGAAAGATGATGGGTGATACAGGAGCATCACTCCAAGCTAGCTATGCTCCAACTAGCCAACACATCAAGTGTGCATTCAATGGAAGGAGAGAGGCGCAACCCTCTAGTTTTTCAAATTTTTAAATGTAATTAAATGTTTGGAAGGCCGAAGAGCCAAAATCCATGCATGTACGTAGGCTTTAGATATAGGTTGCCTTAAATGGTTGTAAGGCTAAGATCTAGAACTGATTCGGACTAGACAACCATTCAATGTAATTAAATGTAAATTAATGAGAATTGGTGAGATCGAGGGAAGCGCTCGAGGAGCCCCCTTTTGTAAAAAGATCTTCTTTTTGTTTTATGTTAAGGCAAGAGTAAGAGGAAAGAGAGAAGAGGTATAACAGAGAATAGGGTAGAGAGGAGAAGAGAGATAAGACTATGTTGTAGTCCGAGCTCGAACACATTGTAATCAGGCATTCTTGATTAATACAAATAGAGTGGTTTTTCTTGCATGTTGTTGTTCATGTGTTTGTGAGTTCATGAATGAATGTCTTTATGTGTTGATGATATGTTGTAGATGTATGTTAGATGTGCATTTGCATTGATAGATATATTTTCCTATCTGAGAGTTATTTGATTTCAGGTTTGGATTCTTTCTGGTTTCATGCAAGAGTGCATGACAGAGTAATACAGTCTCTGAAAACCAATGTAGGAGTGCACTTCTGAATTCTACAAAATTTCAGACAAAGATGTGCCAAGAGGGCGCACCAGCTGAAGTCATTGACTCAAGAAGAATCCTCAGGGTTGTTGAACACCCTGAAGGAAGAACTGTGCAGAGGAGAGCATAGAGAGGCGAAGTAGAATTGTTCAGAATTCTGTAAAGGCTCTGTCAGGAGGGCATTGAGAAAATGCACAGGGTGTATTGAGGAGAAATCTATTTCGAGTTCGGGGAGAAGATAGAGACACTGAAGATTTTGGAGAACTCTGCCAGGTGGGCATTGAGTTGGTGCAAGTGTGCACAGAAGGAAATCTTGTTTTAGTTCAGAGAGAAGAGAACTGTCACAGGAGGGGACACTCACAGGGTTACTGAACACCCTGTAGGCTCAGCAAAGTGTGATTGAGCAAGAAATTTCCAGAGGGCACTTATATCCCTTCAAGGAGAGAAAGGGAAAGAGACACTTTGAGGTCAGAGCCATGGATAAGATCAGAGGAGATAGTACCATTTCGTGCAAGATTCATGCAAGAGGTTGCAGAGATCGAAGGAACCCTTTGAGTTTCATAGTAATAAAGCTCAGGATGAGAATGTCTCTTAGAATACAGGTGGAAGCCAAGGTTACAGTCTTCGCAACAGAGACAAAATACAAGGGCTTTTGGAGCAAGAAATATTCTAAGAGGAAGGAGAATCACATGCTCAAGGTAGAGCATAGCTGTCATTGGATCAACTAGAGAGGCGAGATTTGGGTCATCAAAGTCTACATCCAGATGCACACAGGAAAGTGCACAAGGGAGAAATCGATCTGGCCCATCAGATCTAGTGCAAAGGATCGATAGTCGTTGGATCTGGAGGAAGGCGCACGGATTTTAACCTCTGGGAGGTCGCGTAGGAGAGGAGCTGAAACGGATGGTGGAGATGATTCAAGAGGAAGTGCCAAAATCCCATGGGCCATTGGATCTATTATAACAACAAAGAGATTAAGACTGAGTGTCTTTTCAACACCCTTAATCTCTAGAGGGATAGTGACCATCAGATCCAAAACAATGTGGGTCATTGATCTCGCATGAGAACTCTCATATCAGAGTTCGGGGAATGGAGTGACAAGAGGTTTGGGGTGAAGCGTCTTGGATCACTGATTTTTGAAATCCTGATACGTCATGGGTCATCAGATCAAGGGAGGCATACAACTGTTGATCTCGTCGAAGGTGATATTTCAGAGTTCAGAGTTTGTAGAGGGAAGGGAATGACAGTTCATTGTTCTCTGGAGTCTCGAAAGTTGAAGGCGCGAGCGGATAGGTGGCTCATCCCAGATGTAGGGGCCATGTGGATGACAAGTGGTGTAACCACAGCACCCAGGAAGAGGTGATAGGTGGCGTGTTCGTGTCACCTTGGAAGGAGTTGATACCTCGTTGACCTATATCATAATTTGGGGTTCGGCGTTTCAAAGGGAAAGGAGTGGAGAACTTGCAGGTAGGAGTTTCAACTACCGAAAGCTGGTAGAACCTTTTGGGATTAGCGTAGGGTCTCCTTACATCCAAAGAAGCCAGAAGTAGACTCATGATTAGCACCTTCAGGTGTAGGCCTTGGTCATAGCACCATGGTCTCTTGGAGGAGGTGAATCTTGCACCTTTTGCATGTTCTCACAAGTGGGGCTACTGAAGGACCTGTGGATCATTAGAAGGATTCCCATGAGGAATCGCTGAGCTGGGCTAGCTTATATTTTGGAGGAAATCGATCCTGAGCAGATCTTGACCTGAGGGAAGGGGGTCTGCATCACTTTGGTATTAGAGCTTGCACATAATTGACTTTTGTAGGTGAAGACAATGAAGAGGATAGTCTAATACCATCACTCTGCTATCAAAGTTGATACTTCATATATATACTTCAAGCGAAGGAAGTAGATAGTGATAGAATATGATTTCTCTCGAGCAGAGTGGAAGAAGATAGATAAAAGGACAATTTAGTAACCTCAGAGCGATATTGAAAGCTGGGTTTTTTCATCTACTTGTTGCGAGTGAAGAAAAGGGGAGCGTTGATTCTCTGTAGTGACTATTCGAAGGGAGGCAACAGTCAATAGATAGTTAGGTCAAATGTAGGGAGATGCTGGAGGCACTCTTAGTTGCATAGTGATAGCAGGGAGTTGCTAGGAGGGAAGACAGAAGATGGAATATGGTTGCAGTAAGCCATAAGCATGGTCAATATAAGGACCACCACGATGGATGAAGAGCTCGCCGAGATAAGAGCGAGGATGGAGGAGCTTGCATTTCGAATGCAAAATAGTGCAATAACATGATGTGTGTATGAATGGCCCATGAAAAAAAAGGTAAAATGGCCAGTTCAGTATTTATTGGCCCAAAGGAAGCAGAGACTACTGCAAGAATGGCTAAGGTATGTGGAAATCCTCAGAGATGAAGAGGATATGGTTCATATGTGTGAACCAAAGACTAGGAGAAATCTCAGTGATGAGGAGGAAGAGATATCGAACAGAGATCTCAGAAGTTGCCAAGTGGGAAGTGAGGAACTTTCAATTTTCTAGATGGGCAATAAGAAGAGGTCACGGGATGATCTCAAAGACTGTCAGGAGGGCAGAATAGAAAATTCAGGTTGCCAGGAAGGCAATGATATGAGATCGTTGGAGGATCTCATAGACTGGAAGGAGGGTAGAGAGGAAATCCCATATTTCCAGGTGGGCAAGGGAGAGCAGATGAGACTGTCTGAAAGTCTCATGAACTCAAGGATGAGTTCAAGTCAGAAAGAGGAGCTGGAAGAGAAGGATCAGACACACTTTCTGATCATTGGGGGAATTGAAGTATTCCTGCCACATAGCCTAGCGGAGGCCAAATCCTGTGTTGTAGATGCAACAACAGTAGGAGAAGAACAACCAACAGTGACTGTCAAAGAGGAAGAAATTGAGTAGACATCAAAATATGCCCCAGTAGGAGAAGAACATTGGGATAAGATACTCACTCCATGGGAGTTGGAGTTAGAAATGCTGGAGGATTGGTTAAGCCATCCAGAGCCAGTAGATGACTGTCAAGATCAGACAGTCATGCATATGTTAACAGAGGATCATTCTGAGGAATTTCTTGAAACTTTCAGTCAGGGATCTGAATAGATGATGATGACTGCAATGTCAAGGCTTGCAGTAGAAGATGAAGGAAAATTCCAATCTAAGGAGCAACTGGAGGAAGTTGGAATTCAACCAGAATAAGGGGAAATGGTAGTCTATCAGAGAAGGTGACTGAACAATAGGTCAGTCAAGAGGATAAGACTGCAAAGCTGAAATTTGCAGTAGGGTAGCAAGTTGAGGCCACAGAGGAAGAAGATGGCATGGGATATCTAGTTGATCTACCCATTTGCTGGGAAGAAGTGCAGTGGAGCAAGCCACAAAAGGAGATCCAGACATGGGAGCAACTAGACGAGATAATTGAGGATATCAGAAGGTTGATGATTAGATCAGTAGAAGTGGTTAGCAAAGGGAAGATGAGTAGAGGAGAACCTTCCATAGCAGTAGGGCAACAGAAGCAACAACAACAACGAAGGGATGGAGAGGACGGACAACTCCAAAGAAATTTTTGGGATCCAGGTTGATTTCAACAATGATGTTGGGAAGCTCATCGGTAGGAGCTCATGAATTTATCATAGCAGAGGAGTATGATGCAGGAGTATGGCTCCAAGCCAGTGATGCGCCAGCCAGCCAACACATCAAGTGTGCATTAAATGGAAGGACAGAGGCGCATCCCTCTCATTTTTCAAATTTTGAAATGTAATTAAATGGTCGTAAGGCCGAAGAGCCAAAAGCCATGCATGTATGTAGGATTTAGATAAAGGTTTCCTTAAATGGTTGTAAGGCTGAGATCTAGATCCAATTCGGGCTAGACAGCCATTCAATGTAATTGAATGTAAATTAATGAGAGTTGGTGAGATGGAGGGAAGCGTCCGAGGAGACCCCTTTTGTAAAAAGATCTTTTTTTTCTGTTAAGGAAGGAATAAGAGGAAAGAGAGAAGAGGTAGAACAAACAATAAGGTAGAGAGGAGATGAGAGCCGAGACTCTGTTGAAGTCTGAGCTTGAACACATTGTAATCATGCATTCTTGAATAATACAAACAAAGCAGTTTTTCATGCATGTTGTTGTTCATGTGTTTTTGAGTTCATGACTGAATGTCTTTATGTGTTGATGATATGTTGTAGATGTATGTTGGATGTGAATTTGCAGGGATAGATAGATTTTCCTATTTGAGAGTTCTTTGATTTCAAGTTTGGATTCTTTGTGGTTTCATGCAAGAGTGCATGATAGAGTACCGTGGTCTCTGAAAACCAGTGCAGGAGTGCACTTCTGATATCTACGGAATTTCAGACAAAGACATGCCAGGAGGGCACACCAGCTGAATTCATTGACTCAAGAAGAATCCTCAGGGTTGTTGAACACCTTGAAGGAAGAACTATGCAGAGGAGAGCACAGAGAGGAGAATCAGAATTGCTGAGAATTCTGTAAAGGATTTTCCAGGAGGACATTGAGAAAATGCACAAGGTGCATTGAGGAGAACTCTATTTCAAGTTCGGGGAGAAGACAGAGTCACTAAAAATTCTAGAGAACTCTATCAGGTGGGCATTGAGTTGGTGCAAGTGTGCACAGAAGGAACTCTTGTTTGAGTTCAGAGAGAAGAGATGTGTCACAAGAGGGGACACTCATAGGGTTACTAAACACCCTGTAGACTCAACAAAGCATGCTTGAGTAGGTAGTTTCCAGAGGGAACTTATATCCCTTCAAGCAGTGAAAGGGAAAGAGAAAATTTGAGGTTAGAGCCACAGATAAGCTCATAGGAGATAGCACCATTTTGTGCAAGATTCATGCAAGAGGTTGTAGATATTGAAGGAACCCTTTGAGTTTTAGACTAGTAAAGCTCAGGAGGACGAACATCTCTTAGAATACAGGCAGAAGCCAAGGTTACAGGCTTTGCAGCAGAGACAAAGGCTAAGGAATTTTGGAGGAAGAAATCTTCCAAGAGGAAGGAGAAGCACATGCTCAAGGTAGACTACAATTTTTGTTGGATCAACTGGAGAGGTGAGATCCAGGTCGTCGAAGTCTATGACTAGACACATGCAAGAATGTGTATAAGAGAGAAACAGATTTGGGCCGTTACATCTAGTGAAAAGGACCGATTTCCATCGTATCTGGAGGAATGCACATGGAATTTAACCTCTAGGAGGTCGTGTAGGAGAGGAGCTGAAACAGACAGTGGAGACGCTTCAAGAGGAAGGGTCGAAATCCCGTGGGCCACTGGATCTCTTAGAACAATGAAGAGATTAAGACTGAGTGTCTTTTCAACACCCTTAAGCTCTAGAGGGATAGTGACTGTCAGAGACGAATCAATGTGGGTCATTGATCTCGCATGTGAATTTGCGTATCGGAGTTCGGGGAATGGAATGACAAGAGGTTTGGGGTCAAGCATCTTAGATCACCAATTTGTGAAATCCTAATACATCATGGGCCATTATATCAAGGGAGGCATACAGCCGTCGATCTCATCGAAGGTAAGATTTCAGAGTTCGGGGTTTGTAGAGGGAAGGGAATGACAGTTCGTTGTTCTCTTGAGTCCTGAAAGTCGAAGGCTCAGGCGGACAAGTGGCACATTCTAGATGTTGGGGCCATGCAGATGGCAGGTGGCATAACCACAACACCCAGGAAGAGGTGACAGGTGGCGTGTGCTCTTCACCTTGAAAGGAGTCAATACCTCGTTGACCTATATCGCATTTTGGGGTTCGATGTTTCAAAGGGAAAGGAGCGGAGAACTCGCAGGTAGGAGTTCCGACTATCGAAAGCCGATAGCACCTTTTGGGATTAGCATAGGATCTCCTTGCATCCAGAGAAGACAAAATCCAACTCATGATTAGAACCTTTGGGTGTAGGCATTGGTCATAGCACCATGGTTTCTTGGAGGAGGTGAGGCTCACACCTTGTGCATGTTATCACAGGTGGGGCTACTGAAGGACCTATGGATCATTAGCAGGATTCCTGTGAGGAATCACTGAGCTAGGCTAGCTTAGCTTTTGGAGTAAATCGATCCTGAGTAGATCTTGGCCTGAGGGCAGGGGGTCTGTGTCAATGGGACAGGATATCTTTCAAAATTCTTCTTGAGGAATCCCTCATGCAGCAAAGGAACGAGATGATGGATAGTTTCGCGAAAATCCTTTGGTGGCTACCAATAGGTGACGCATCTTCCTCGAGTGGAGGCATTTCCCTCTTAAAGGTACAAATCAACTTCGGTATTCCTATATTTCAAGGTCATATAGACACAGATTCTATAGAAAAGTGGTTGAATCTGAAGGGTATTTTCTATCCATAAATTTTCAAATAGAGAAAAAAATACTTTTGCACTCCTCAAATCCATTCCCTATGTCCAATATTGGTGGGAAACTATCTATGAGAAAAATGAAATAGAGAAACCCTCATTATTTACAGTTGTGACCGCATGGGAATCCTTCAGGGATGTTACTAAGGAACAATACTACCTTGTCGGAAGTTATGCTGACTTGTATACCAAGTGGACCTGTTAGGGACATTACTTGTAAAGGGGGGTAAAATGCGAAGGAATGGGTTAAAAACCCACTTGCCCTAAGTTCGGGATGCAAAATGCCCATGTGTTTAAATGGCAATCAAATATGGACGACAAAAATTAGAGCGCCCAGATCAACGGCCCAAATTGGATTCTCGAGCCCCCCCACCTTTCTACCTTTAAGCGGAGGGGGGGGGGGGCCAGAA
>CBVK0100535986.1:0-18355 GCA_900067695.1 Picea abies | reverse complement strand
TTCTAGCGAGTCTTTCACTCTGTATTTTTACAGTCTCTGTACATTTCTTTTATTAATAGAAATCGTGTATTACTATACATCTGTGTTTATGGTTACATCTCTGATACATTTCTTCTATATTATTGAATATCTACGATATCTCTGTGCATTTCCTTATTATATCTCCGCTCTCATTTCGTGCCGAAAATAATTCGGATCACATCCCTTGAATGCCATGTGGCATTTTCTTATTGGGTTTCATGGATGGAAGGGACCCATCCCACACCCATACACTTTGAAGTGCATGAAATTTTGTGTCCTTTTGATCGGAATACTGACAATCAAAGGGCATCGACAATGATCGATGACTCCCAACGTCTTTCTCCCCCCCTGCCCCACCGAACTTTAACACATGGGGGAGGTCTGGAAGACTTAACCATATTTAATTCCATGGTATGTGTCATTCATCAACACATTTCGACCCTCTCATCCTATGGTTAATGTAATCCCTCCACACCCCCTAAAGTTCATATGGGGGTGACGCATGTCCTGGCTTGGGGTCCCGTCGCTAGACAATTGCCGCCACCATGTATATCTGCCACATCTGCCACCTCTACCACCCTTCTTCCGTGTACCTGCCACCATGGAAGTACACATCACCTTCCCACAATATCAGCTGACATGTGGACTCCACATCAGGCTAACGTCAACGGTATGGAAAAATTCCTAATTTTTCTTAATTTTACCAAATTTCAAAAAATTCCAAAAATTCCCAATTTCGCCGAAATTTGAAATTTCTTCTTGGGCTTCCACTAGAGCTCTGTGACTCAGCCCAATAAAATTAATTCAATCCCTGTACATATACATTTGTTCGCTGCTTTTCAAATTCGACTGTACAGGAAATTGTAGCTTTTGCCCAATTCCATCCAATTTCACCCTAGTCGCTCTGCAACCATTAAATTTGTTCAATTTCACTCCAATAAACACAAATTCAACCTCTAATGCCACCAATTACTTGTTTTCATAGTTGGTCGACATTTCTGGCATGAATGTTTCTTCAATTCCTTCGCGAATTGGGAAATTTATTTAACCAATTTCACTTAGTCAGCCATATCCTTATGTTGACTTCAAATTTGACCAACTACAGGTTTGAATTTTCTCAGACAAAGATTAAAATTAGGAAAATCTCATCCTTGGACCAAATTTCCCAAATTCCCCATGAATTTAACAATAAAAAATGAGGATTTGGCTCAATTTCACCCAAATGTTCTTGATTTCACCACATAAAAATGGTAAACTCAAAATTAGACCATCTACAGACCCAAATTTGTTCATTCTTCTAGTAAAATTTGGAAATTTCCATTATCTGGTTAAATTTCCCCAACCTGCTTGTGAAATTCCTCTCAATTTCACTTTAACATTTTATCAAACAATTTGCAAAAGAACTCCTACTGACATTCTGTTAAACAGATTTCTTGTAAATTCTGTAATTCCACTTCTACGCTCTACTAAATGGCCCATGTAGGCTCAGTGTTGAAAGTTGGAGGTATGACACCACTTTGTAACATCTCTAGCTCCCTACTGGGAAATGCCACATCAAAATTCCAAATTTCTGATACCATTTAATTCAATAGAACTGCTCTGCACATGAACAAAGTTATGCAACAACAATAAAGATTCATAGAAAATAATTACGACAGAGATTCCATAACAAAAAATAGATAATTACACACATAGTAATCAAAGCAATACATAAGAGACACTAATATTATGATTAAATACCAACTTCTTATAGACCTTCGACATTCCTCCCAGCCATAGATCAGACTGCTCTTAATATCAATAGTGGGTCACCCCCGAGCTGGGGGTAAACTCTACCTGGGAAAAGGAATTCCTAATTCAGTCTAAGGTTTTCCAATCAACAACAATTATGATATCTAGGTACCAACTCTAGCAACCAGCCTATATTCCCTCATCCCCCACATCCCTGTCCCAACCCAAGAAATTTTCCTCTTCTCTTATCAACAATCCCTCAGCTGCCCCACTTCCCTTCTGGGGCTTCAACAACAGGCCATAAAGGGAGTCTGAGAGCCCTATAGTTATAGCTTGGCACCTTGGGAATTAATTCCTAGAAGTTATCTCACCATGAGAGAATTCTCATGGGCCTGAGAACCTGCTTCTTCGACCATAGGCCTGACAACCCTCCTTTTCAATCACGGACCTAACAATTGGCCTCTTTTAGTCACTGGGTAGATACAACTTCCACGTACAGGTATAGCTGCCAAATTCCACTTCTCTGGTATAGGTGATGAACTTAATGATTTTACATGTTGCAAGACATCCCAATATTGAGCCCGATCTTCAAGATTAGACCAACATTGCTTTAAACTTGTTTAATACCATCTTAGATACCACTAATACTTGAGTTGAGCTTAATCACTCATGGGCAACAATTGAACAATACATAAGTATCCAAGAACATTGGGAAGCTAGGAAAAGACAACCTAGGAATCAACCATAGCATTATTTTTCCTATAGTTTTGATCTTCTTTTCGTTTCCTTAGACCCTTGTATCTCTAGGAGAAGAAGAGTTTTATCACCAAAAAATAATCCTATTGCTGAAATAGGAAGAAGGAACGTTGTTTTGTCAACCCAACAAAGTGCTCTAAGGAGAACTTTGTGTGATTCAACTACTTCGTCTTTCTCTCCCTTACTTATCATTCACAAGATGGCATCTAGTGGTGGCTCTGGTGGCACTGGAGGTGCTTCTAAATCTCAATCTTCATCCTCATCAGTGATTGGTAGCTTATATAGTCACCAAGTCCCTGTCCAATATACTACAAACCCCTCCAAATCCATTAAAAAGCATGGGCTTTTTCAGTTTGAAGAAGATGCTACAACTACTCTGTGGCATGTTTCCTCCCCTCTTAACCTAGCACCTACTACTTGTCCACTTCCTAAATTCAAAGAGAATCTCCCTAGGTTTTCAGGGAATAACATTGTCACTACAAATGAACACTTGGTGGAATTTTCTAATGCCTATCACAACATAGGAGCCAATGACAACGATACTTGTAGGCGCTTATTTGTGAATTCCCTTGAAGGGAAGGTTGCGGCCGATTTATTTGATCTCCCTTCTAAGATTTTATCTACTTGGGAGGAGTTAGTCTATTGGTTCAAATATACCTATGGGAAATCCAAGATCCCAGCCGAGTAGTTACGAGAGTACAATAACATCACTTATAAGGATGGTGATACTATCAAGTCCTTCAACTTGTATTTCACCAAATTGTACAAACAAATATCTAAACTCATTCTCCCTTAGAACCAAGCCACTTTCATGCATTATTATAATGCATTACCTTCCCCCTATCATCATAGGCTTGAGGAAAATTCCATTGATAACATTATTTATTTTCTGCACACTTGTTTAGAGTATGAAGAATAGATTGAAAGAACAGGTCTTCCTGAGGCAGACTCAATCAAGCATACGAACATGTCCACCCTCTTACAGCTTGTACAATACATGAATAATCGAATGATAGCATATGAGCGGAAATGAAATGTCCTCTCTCTTACTCTTCGATCTTCATCTTCTTCTGCACCCCCCTTTAGAATTCCAAATGAAAATAATTTTCAGCCTAAAGCTATCATGCCTCGTAGTTGGTGTAAATTTTGCGAGGAACACCATGAGGAAAGTACATGTGAAGTAAAGAAGAGTGCCAGAGATAAAATATTTGGTAAGAGACCTGAAACTACTATTGTTTTCCTATACTTTGCAGAGACAGAGGATGTCATGGTCATAAATACTAGGAATAAATCCTATGCTCCTAAAAACAAATATGATCCTCCTCGCACTTCTTCTTGCCCAAGCTCATCTTCCCCAGCTGCTACTGTTTAGGTTCCTAAGGCTACTGATAGTCAAGGAACTAAATTCCCTCTTCCCTCTTCCAAATACAACATTCTAAATCAGTTGGCCAACATCAAAGCAGATGCTACCCTCCTAGACATGGTTGTCATCCTTGAACAACATAAGCATCTAAAAATATTTATGGAAGGAAAAGATTCCATTGTATCCAACCTCTATGAAGAGGTAGATGAAGAGGATTCGTCTGTAAATAAAGTAGGTGTACAATAATTTAGACACCCTATAAAAAAAACCCCATTTTATATTTTTGTAAAGATTATGGATAATATTTCCCATTGTTTCCTCATTGATGATGGTTCGGGCCCAATTGTAATGTCAAAAATTATTATGGAAGAGCTAGGATTGTCTTGTACAAATGAAAATGCCAGAAGCATGCTCTCTTATAATTGTTTACAACAAACAACCATAGGTGAAATCAAGGATGTGACCTTGGTTTTGTGAGTGCATCCTGAAATAAGGATAGCCCTTAATATTCAAGTAATATATATGCCAGCGAGTAATTACCCGGTCATCTTAGGAAGAGATTGGAAATCTTTGACAGGTGGATACCTCTCACTCAACGGAACACACTTATCCATCCCTCAGAATGGTAAAAACATCATAGTCCTAAGAGAGGGGAGAATTTCACCTTACATAGAAAGCATCCCACAGCCTAATGTGAATTATATCGAGGAGGACCTAGGAGTGTATTCCATATTTGCAGATGAGGACAACACTACCTTGGAACAAATCACCTTAGAGGATGGGATGTGGCATGTGCACTTCGATGGTTCATGCTCCAATGAAGGAAACATAGCTAGTATTATATTTTACTCTCCTGTGGGTAAGATTCATAACTTTTCCTATAGGTTAGAGTTTGCTTGCACAAACAATGTAACTAAATTTGAAGCATTAATGCTAGGCATTGAAAATGCCTATAATCTGGGTTGTGGTCACCTTATATTTTTTTGGGATTGCAAACTTGTTGTAAGCCTTGTACGTAAGATATACTCTTCTAGCAACAAGTTAATGAAACGTTACACCCAAATTGTTTGGGCACTTATCTTGAACTTGCTATCTTTCAACATCACTCATGTTAAAAGGGAATTGAACTCAATGGTTGACAGGTTAGCTATTTTTGCAGCCTCTCCTACTTGGCAAATTTTGCCATAAAGACCTGATTGTACCTTTCAATATATGTATCATCTACACATCCTTGAGAACATAGAGCCATGGCAGGTCTTTCCTAGTGATGAGAGAATCTATTTTTTCATTCAAAATGAACCTTATAAGCCTAAGGAAATTATATTAATGGAATATAACAAAATTCCTAAAGGTTTGACTACTCTGAAAAGTTCATTTTCATCGAGTGATGTAGGTAACAAAGAAAACATAAATAAGAGAAGTAAAAAAGGAAAGTGGGTGAAACCATTTCCTTGAACACTGGAACACTCGAGTCTCCAAAGAATGTTAAAATATGTGCCCAATGTTTGATGAAGAAAAATTAAGGTTCACTAAGCTACTTGGTGAATTTCAAGATGTTTTTGCTTGGTCTTATGAGGATCTTCATGGTTTTGATCCTGCTCTTATACAACATGCCATTCCTATAAAGGAGGGAATAAAACCAATTAGGAAGAAACAAATACCCATTAACCCTGCACTTGAAGAAACTATTCAAAAGGAGTTGGAAAAACTCTTGAAGGCTGGGATCATTTTCTCGGTTAAGTATTATGAGTGGGTTTCCAATTTGGTTCTTGTTCGGAAAACAACTAGTCAAATCAGATTATGCATAGATTTTCGTGCATTGAATAGGGTTAGTATAAAATATCACTTTCCTCTCCCTAATATGGAAATGATTTTGTAGCAAGTTGCAGGGTCATAGATTTTGTCCTTACTTGACGGTCTATCTGGTTACAATCAAATCAAGGTAAAAAGGGCAGACAAATATAAAACCACTTTTATTACTCGTTGGGGCACTTTTTATTATGAACATGTTCCTTTTGGCTTATCTAATATGGGTGTCACTTTTCAAAGAGCTATGAAAATAGATTTTTACAATTTGATCAACAAGATTATTCAAATCTATCTTGATCACTTAACTTTGTATTCTAAAAATCGATCAGATCATTTTGGTCATCTTAAAAGAGTTCTCATGCGATGCAGGAAATTTGGCATTTTTCTAAATCCTTCTAAATATATTTTTGGTGTTACCAAGGGAAATCTCCTTGGACACATTGTATTCAATTCAAGAATAATCATTGATCCTGAAATGATTCCTGCTATCGTAAATCTTCCTACTCCCACTTCCATGAAGGAGGTTCACGCTTTCATGGGTGTTATTAACTTTATTTGTAGGTTTGTTCTTGATTTTTCTGTAATGGTCAAGCCAATTCATAATCTTCTTAAGAAAGATCATTCGTTTTCTTGGAAAGATGATGTCAAAAATTCTTTTGTAGGGATCAAGAAAGCAATCAGTTCCACACCAGTTTTGGCGAAACCAGATTTTGAATTTTTTTTTATGATATATACTAATGCTACATAGGAAGAAATTTATGCTATCCTCATGTAATGTGATGACCAAAGTAACGAAAAACTAGTGGCTTACATGAGTCAAATCTTGTCTGATGATGATTTTAAATATTCTTTTATTGAAAAGCATGCTTTCTCTCTTGTTAAAGATGTTGAAAATTTTCACCACTTCATCTTAGGTAAGCACACATTGGTAAAAGTCCCTTTACCCGCTGTCAAGTTTTTTCTCTCACAGGCTTATATTTTAGGGAAGCTTTCACATTCTCTTGCCAAGATCCAAGAGCATGATTTAACTCTCTTGACTTCTAACACCATCAAGGGACGTGACTTATCCCTTCACTTAGCTCATCATGTTGAAACTAGTGAAGAAATTGATGAACATGATAGCTCTCTATCAACATTGTTCTACATTAATAATCAAATCCTTCCTGTGTCTGAACATCCTTGGTATAAAAATTTGGTTTACTATTTGCAAAATCAAAGATGTCCAGATAACTTAGACACTCATCAAAGAAGACGGCTCTTCCTCGAATTTGCTAGATACATCATTATAGGAGACTTCTTGTTTAGAATATTTTCTGATGGTATGTTGCTTTATTGTGTAAACAATGAGGAAGCACAAAAATTGTTGCAAGAAACTCATGGTTCTTCAAATTCTGTTATTCATGTAGGAGGCCATTTTTCTTCTTAAGCCACTACTTTTAAGATTATCAGAAAATGATACTATTGGCCTTCAATCTTTCGTGATTCTTATTTTTTTTTGAGATCTTGTGACAAGTACCAGAAATTTGTTGGGAAAGAACGCCTTTCAGCCATGTCTTTACAACCTATCCTCCCAGACTTTCGTTTTTCAAAATGGGGTTTGGAATTTATAGGTCCTATTAATCCACCGTCTTTAGCAGGACAAGTCTTTATCCTGACAACCATAGACTATTTTACAAAATGGGCTAAAGCTATCCTGTTTAAACATTCGCAGGATGAGCAGGTGATTTCTTTCCTTGAAAACAATATTTTTTCTAGATTTGGTCTTCCTTTGGAAATTATTACAGACAATGGTCCTGCTTTTATTTATGCTAAGATGACCCAATTTTTAGCTAAGTTGGGGGTTACACATTTTACCTCATCAGCTTATTATCCTCAAGGAAATGGGAGACCAAGTCTACCAACAAAAATCTAGTTAGAATTATCAAAAGGCTCATTGAAGATAAGCCTCGTCAATGGCACACTCTCCTCACTTACGCCCTTTGGGAAGATCGCACTACCACCAAGGTGAGTATTGGTTGCACTCCTTTCAATATTGTTTATGGTCAAGAAGCCATTCTTCCTATTGAGTTGGAACATTCCTCCTCAAGGTTAATTCTATAGGTCCAATAATTAAATTCTTCTGATGTTTCTAAAAGAATGAATGCACTTTTGTATTTAGAGGAGCAAAGGAAGTTTTCCTTGAATAATATAAAGAAAAGACAACAGACTGTTAAAAAATATTTCAACAAGAGTGTCAAAGATGTCAAATTTAAAGTCAATGAGAAGGTACTATTGTGGGATTCAACTCATGTAGATAGAGGAAGGCATTTGAAGTTTCAAAAATTATGGCTGGGTCCTTTTAAGATCGCTTTTGTCCTGTGTGCAAATTCTTACATTCTAAAGGACTTACAAGAGTGATTGTTTTCCTACAGCACTAATGGTTCCCACTTAAAACATTACGTGGAACCAACTTGAACAGTTTAACATTGTTTGGAATGTTTTTGTATTATAGTAGTTTTCATTTGTGCTTTTATTATAGTAGTTTTGATTTCTACTTTTACATTAATAGTTTTTCATTGTTGCTTTTACATTTCTAGTTTTCCATTTCTGCTATTTCATTTTCTGTCATTTCATTTCTGTTTATTCAATTTTGTTGTTTCGTTTCTACTATGACACTTCTTGATTTTTGTTATTTTTGACTTCATTTCTTGTCAAAATAAAATGTTGGATCATTTTTTACACAATGATGCTTCCACAAAGTATTGTTAATCAATAACAATCAAGACTACACAACTGTCATGATGTTCCCCTTGAAGGTATCAGTGAAATTGTTATCTGCTTCCACTGTTGTTTTATGAGATAGTTGGTTTTATCCCTCTTATGCTTTCCTTTTCTTCATCCATTTCGATATTCAAAAGAGCAAGTTCAGAAAAATTTTCTGCTTGAAGTCAACAATTTTTTTTAGTTGAATGATTATGCTTACAAGAATAAACACCCTCATGCTTAACACTTTCCATGAGTTATTCCCAAATTCCCGGTCATTTTCCCCTTAAATCCGCTCACTTCCCCCTGTTGCATAATCATTTTGGTTTATATCTTCTTGATCTGATGTTACTTGGTATGCGAAACCAAACATTTTGAGTTCTCAATCTGTTGGAAATAGATTTCCCTGTGGATTCGCCAGTTTGTTGATGATTAAAATCGTAACAATGAATTTCTCCCGCAAAGTATTTCTAAAGCACTATTATTTAACTATGTTAATAATATAATACTAGTATGTGGGACCCCCTTGTAGACTAGAGGCACAAGGATATACATATTACACATGTTTTTTGGTTGTTGTGATGTTTCCTACACAATCCTACATTTTTTATGATGCAGTCTTAATTTCATATTGGCATGATAATAAGCGAATAATACATTATTGTGGAACACTTTTGGTAATCACTTGCGACATTGAACAAGTTCTGTCGATATGAGGATGATGTTACAAATGCTATGTTACAACTTTGTTGCTAATTCTTATGTTGATTACCTAGCCACATATCTGCAACGGATATTTTAATGGTAGCATGGTCAAAACAAAGAAAAACAAAATATGGAAAGGTTCTAAAGTATGGCAAAGAGAAAGGAACTATGTAAAGGGATTACATGCAAGTTTTGAATGAAGTTAAGGGATACTAGTATTAGTCCTAACTATTATGTTATTTGTTGGTTAATGGTCTATGCGAATTTCATTAGATTTGAATGGAGGCACATATAGCATTGTTAATATGTATTATTGCTTGGAGTTATGACAAGGATTAATGTGTAAACTATATTGGGTGGCGCACTATGCAATGGATATCATCTCAAATATCACGATGGTTTGGCATTGAATATGAATTGGTTATATGGTTTGATTATTGGTGAATGCTATGTTTATTTGGTTGTCTTGTACTTTGAATTGAATGGGGCTAGGTGATGGAAGTGATGTGCATTTACTGCACGTCACTCCATAATTTCCCTATCGCTCGTCACCCTAGCATTGCTCCATTGTTTCAATTTCTCTCTGTTGGTTGTGAAGCTCCATGTTTTCAGGTTTTTGGAAGGGAGGCTCAACCAACTCGCCATTTAAGCGTTTTTCCCATAGGTATGATTCTTTTCTCTCCATCCATGATGTATTCTCTGTTGTATGAACCAAATGATGGCTCAGTGATGCTTGGATTTTGTGTGTCCTTGAGATTTTCGACTGTGTGTAACTGGGTGTTATGGATCTCTGTGATAACTGTAAATTGTTGGCGATTATAGTCAAAGCAATGGGTGTTATTAAGTTATGCATTGGTGGTTTCTTGTTCAATACAAATTTTATGATGATTCTTTGTGGAATATTAATAACGGTGGAGCGATATGGCTCTAGGTTGATGATTGAGGGTTTTTGTTCTATGTATCACTGTCTGTTAACTTGTTTCCTCTCAGTCATTGTGGTAACCCTCACCCAATTGTAGAGAACTTGTCGATATTCATTGTTTTCTTTTCTTCAAACCCGAGTGGTGTAGATGGCCGCTCTTACTGTCTTTTCATTGGAAGCGTCCCAAAGTTCCAGTGTTTCTTGGTCACCCAAATATTAACACATTCTTGTGTGGGTTTTTTATTGATACAAGTTTTATCTTGGCACTCTATCAAAAGGATGTGTGTGTGTGTCTTCACTGTTGTTGCTGTCAAAAGTTATTAATCTCCTGGGTGATTAGGAAGAGACATTGTCTCATTGTGTTTGAACACCCACCTCTGTTAATTTAACCCTTGCCTCTTCTCTGCAAGTGTTAAACGCACCGTGTGCACTGGGTTATTTTACTCTCATTGTATTTTCTCTCCTCAGGTGTTAACTATTGGTTCCATTATCGAGACTTATAGTGATAAGTGAATACTGTATGGTTCACTATTGTGTCTTGTTTGAAATATATTTTTTCTTGTGGTTGTTATAAGCTCGGAAGACCCTCAACTCTCTATGTTTTTGTTTAAAAGATGAACGAGCTCTTGTTGTCTCCCTACATTTGATTTTGACAGAGCCCAATTTAGACTCCAACTTGCCTTTCCTCTCCTCGAGCACCTTTTGGGGTTGTCAAGTATTGGTTATCAGTTAAGTAAATGATTTTGGAATTATTTAAGACACATGCTCTCTCATCGAATCTTTGTCTCGTCCTTGTATGATAAAATTGTTTGAATAAGAATGAAATGAGCAGTGCATATATTCGAGGGTTGTCTTCCTACTCGTTATGGTTTCTATTATTTTGTTTTATCCAGTGTGGTCTTAATTGCATAAGAGGACACTTGTGTATGAATTTTACTAAGCACAATCAGGTTTCTGGAAAATTTAAAAATGATGCATGTGTGTCAATCGATTTCTGTTTGCTCATATATGATTGGTTATATTGGAACATCACACAGACTACCAATTGTTTTAAAAGGAAGTTATATCCACAAAGAAGGCTTGGGTTTTTTGTTTGGGTTGACTATTGTTTCATTTCAAGTTTTTGTCGATTGATATGATAAAGATTTGTGTGTAATCGAGCATATTTTGAAGTATGTTCACGTTTTGAAAAGAGACTTGTGTATATTTTAATTGGGCTCAATTGTTGATTGGTAAACAATGGATTTTGATTGTTATTGTGGTGCATTATGGATTATCAAGGATATATGTCGAGCATATTACTGTGCATGTTTTGATTATTCCTTTTTTTTTTTAAAGAAGAAGGGATCAACGTTTTGTTAAACAGGACTGTTGAATGGAAAGGTTTTTTATAAGTTATGATGGCACAGACTGTTATGAATTAAAGAATTCTAAGAAGTTTAATTATTGAAAAAGAAAGCAGTTTTGTATACAATTGAGAAACAGTGAATGTTGGTGCTTTTTGGATTGATTTTAATACAAAGTTATGATTGTTGATTATTTAATTTTTTTTATGAACAATATTCATTAAATACTCTGTCATTTTCTCACTTTTTCGCTCATTACAAATCCCCTCACAATCTCAGATTTATTTTGCATGCCCTATTCTTAAAATTAAATTAAAAAACTTTGTATTATAGCGATTAAGAAATAACACAGAGGTGGATCACAATTGATATGATTTTGTTATTGTTGCACATTCAATTGTTTAATGAATTGTTGAGCAGTAATCATGTTCTTACTCCCTTTCATTTTATCACTTTTCCTCTCAATACAACTCCCTCAGATATCCCAAAACCCTTATTCATCCCCTGCTCATTGACAATTATTAAATGAATTTTATGGATTGGATTGCATAGGTATGATGTGATTGTTGAGCCAAACTTTGTTTCATATTAAGAGATGTCATGTATGGTTTGTTTAAGAACCTAGTTATTAATAAACATTGCAAATAGGATGGGCTTCTTCAATAGAGGAATCCATGGCTGAAATAACAGGGGCATAGGGAATTGGAACAGAGGGCCTAGAAGGCCAAGATTCTCGATACATTTTGATGCAAATCCACAAGAGTTAAACCAACTCTTCCAAGCTAGATTTTTCAATTGTATTGGACAAGGGGTGGTCCAACCTAGGCCAGAAAGGCCTCCCTTCCAACCCTAGTATGTCCCTGGTATCCCTGTCCCCCCTGATGTTTCATTGCAACCTGAAGTTCTTGAGAATGACTGATGGCAGGAGATTGGTCATCCGATAGTCTCCCAAAATCTTGGCTGACCCAATTTTTCTCTACTTGCTCCTCCTCCACTGGTTAAACCAAATGTCCAAATTTCCCCTACACACTCACCTGTACTGTCCTCCCACACAAGCAAAAGACTAAAAACCGAAGCCCACCACATGCATGACAAAGGAAAAGTTGTTGTTGCCCCCTCCCCTCCCTCAAGTGATTCAACCAAATCTGTTTCATCCTGCATGCACTTGAGAGATAATTGGTCTCATGCCATCAGTGAGATCAAGCCTCAAAGCTCCACACAGCCTTAGGCTAATTCATGAAATTCAAGAGGAGACCACAACAACAACGGGAAAATTACCTCCCAAAGTGGAAAATATGATTTTTGAGTATATTTTGTTATTGGTTTGTTGAGAATAGTTAACTGATGGATTTTTTGGACAACATACTATTTTTGGATATTTTGGATATTATATGTTTGGATATGATTTAAAATATCATTGATATTTAATTTTCAAATTATGAGAATGATTATAGGAGCCACAAGGAGGGATGTGTTTGATTGATTGACTAGTTTTGTTTATCTTTGTTAAGAAACTAAAGGGAGTCACAAGGGGTCCCACCTACTAGTTATTATTTATTAAAAGACCCTTATTATTATTATTATTATATTAATTCTTCCCCTAACTAAAATTTACTTGATTTTTAGTTAACTCAACTAAATTAAGTAGTTGAACTACTTCAACTAATTTGGGATGCATGTTGGGCATTGACCAAGTTTTGGAGATCCTTGGTCATGTTTGACCTATTTTGGGACTTCGATAGGCTGGTCGAAGGTGGAGCGCAAATCGAAGCAGAGATCGCAAGATCTCGGCCCCTTTTTGAACTTTTGGGTTTTGGGATTATGTAACAGGTATGGGATGTCGGCCCATGGGTTTACCCATGTTTAGGCCCTTTTTGTAATGTATAAATAGATAACTAGGCGAAGTAATTAAGTGGTGGAGATGATGTGATTGAAAGGCAGTTGAGCTAAGTGCGGATAGTAGGAATGCTCTGTGCACGCTGTGTTGAACACTTGCAGAAGCTAAGTGCAAGTGATTGTAAGAAGATTATGTGCAGATTGTAAGATGGCTTTGTGTTGTGACCTAACTCGGGGAAGGAGGATCTGGCGAGGTGAATGTAGATCTCTTGTCTTCTGTGGAGTAGGGTTTTGATGCTATGTGCCTGTAAGAAGCTTGACAGAATATAATAAAGAAGAGAAGAGTTGGTGGACGTATCCCCAGGCTGGGGTTGAACCACGTATATCCTATGTTATGATTGTTATGTGCATTATGGTTGTTTTGTTCATGTGATTTATGCTTAGTGCAATAATGTATGCTTAGATGGATATGATATGATAGCTTAGTGCCTAATAATGTGAAAAATATGCTAGATCTGATCTGTTTTCTTATGATAAGTTCTTAGATGTGTAGATCTGGTTGAATATTGTGTTAATCTATAATTAGGGTTTTATCTGTGAAGTAAACACTGATTAAATACTGATGAATGGTAACTGCTAAGTGCTTTGTTAGAGTATTGTAATCATAGATCCATGTCCCAGATTGGTTGCAGACACCTGAGTCCTGCAACCACCCCTGCCTCTACCTCGGGTGAGACTTCTTCTGCTTCGCAGGTGTTTTCGAAAGGGGCGATAGTTAGGGTTTTGTTGGTACGTTGTTGAAGTGTTGAACCCTGGGTCTGCCCCTGTGCCAACAAATGGTTCCATTGTTGGGACATGAAACTGTGATTTTTGGGAACCAAGGAAAATAAATAAATCTCTTTGTGTAGATTTGTTGCTTTAGTGTGTAGTATTCTGCTTGACTTGTGAAAGCTCTGTGCTAAGAAGAGAAGTCTGATCTGAAGAAAAGAGGTAATATCTGGAATCAGGGTGCTCTAAAAAAGGTACGAGTAGTGAAAATTTTTAGATCTGAAAGCTTTTTTTTTTGCTAAAAGCAAGTTAGTGAAAATTTTGTTTCGAAAGTATGGATCTAGGTATGTTTGATAAATTTTGTCCTAGCCTGAAAACTAGGGAACATCTACAAGAAAGAAGATTTGATATAAGTAGATCTAATAGAAATAGCGAGAGATATGTTATTCCTATGCATAGAAATAATGTTTGGACTAACAAATGGATGCAGGATCCTAGAAAGAATTTTTTACAGGTTAGTTACTGTGATCCTAGTGCACAGTATAGGAAAAGTTGGAGATCATTTAAGAGGAAGAGAGGATTAACCCTTTGTTACAGTTGCAAATGACCGGGCCATCTTGCTAAGGATTGCCCTGATAGAAGACATAATTGTCTTTTTTGTAAAGCTATGAACCATGAAGTTTTGGATTGCCCTAGGATGATTGACAAACTCAAAAGAATGAATATGGAACAAGAAAAACATGAGAAAGACTCAGAAATTAAGACTATGGAAGAACCCCAAAAAGAATCAAATACTATATACTTAGAAATAAAAGAAACCATGAACGATCATAGAGAAATCAACTTATCAGAGATCTTCAAAGAAAAAGAAGGCATAGAAGCAAGAATAGAAGACTTTGACATAGATTGTGTTCTTGAAAAGGAAACACAAGTGAATGTCATGACAGAAAGAACTTGGGAAACCTTGGGAAGGCTTGCTATGGTTCCTTCATTGGGAGGAATGAGATTATTTAGAGGAAAGCTAATAACCCTATGTGGAAGGATTACCCAGATATCTATGCGTGCTCATGGAACTTTGACAGAGGAAGAATTTGAGGTCATTAAATTTGTTGAGAAGACCACCCCATTTTATTTATTGTTAGGAAAACTCTGGATTGAGAAAGATCAAACCCAGAGAAAAGAAGAAGAATCCCTAGAACAGAAAAAGCAAGAATTAAAAGATTTCTTGACTAGGAGAATAACACACTTGATAGAAGAACATGACAACAGATTGAAGATTTTTAGAACTTTAGACATGGATGTCTAAGTTTAAAGAACACAGACAGACTTGAAAAAGTTGTCCATACAAGAGAGTAGAGCACCTACCCTAGATAGAGAAGAAGTATTTCCCTTGAAACCTATGAAAGATCATCAACAACGCGAAGTTATAATGCCAAGAGAATATAGGAATCAGAATAGGAAGAGGAACCCAGTAACACAGATCACAGGGAAGAAGGCTAGAAAGATAAGCAAGAAGAAAGCAAAGTTAGAAAAATTGCAAGAAGTTTCAAAAAGAACTTCGCAGAAGGAAAGTCTCCAGAATTTGAACTTCATCAGAATATCAAAACAACACAGATTGACACTTCGCCGTGGCAGAGAAATATAACCATTGGAGGCATTATGATCATTAGACTGATGCTCCTGAATGGATAAGAAAGCAGTTATGGCCTTGAATCTCGCCATTGGACCATTATGACCACACCATAACGGATGGAAGTGCATTGATGAAAGTTTTTTGACCCATTGGAAGAAATTGTTATGGTATTGTCTATTTGTCCCATCGAGCGTTGCACTAAGAACACTTTTTCCAATTGTGATTATCTAAGCCCATAGAGAACTAGTTGATTGTGATCATTGATACCTTTCCATCCATTCTGTTGCATTGAGAAATTGTTCATCAGCCTGATATATCTGATCTCGAGTGTGCATGTCGGATGGGCTCAACACTGTGGAAAAGTCAGTAGAGGAAATTTTAATCGATATAATGGTAGAGAGAGTGATGTCCACAGGAGTTAAAGCCTCATCGACGCGAGGAGTGCAAGCCTCCCTATCGACTGCTCATGGATCCGTACCATCCTGAGCTGCAGATGAGAAAAAAACCAAGCATAGAGATGACTTAGCGAATGTGAAGTTAATCCCATCCATCCTTCCCGAATACATCCCACCTCTGGCCGGTGTGGTGAGTTGTGACAATGTCCCAAGGGAATTCAACTAAACAGTCATCATGACGTACCTCCTGAAGGGGATACATGCAGTTAGAGCGCAATTGGAGAGAATTTCAACTTTGAATATCAGTGACTATAATCTAGGAGACCGCAAGACCTACGACATGCTCGTGCCTCACAAGTACTTAAACAAGATGAAGGGAAAGAAATCGAAGATCATTCCTCAGCCATGGACCATGAACATTGTACAGTCCACTATCCTTAACATCATGAAAATTCCACATTTTGGAAGGCACCATGAGGTTAACGTGTGCGTTAAACTCCTGCTTTCTTGCTTCCATGACGGTTACTTATGGCTAGACAGATGCATCACCATCGATCTGGCACTGATCCATAGGATCACCATCCTAAGTATGCAGGGACGTGACCCATAGGAATTTTACCTAGGGAAGGTTGCAAACCGCGCCCTGGCACAGAGGATTAAAGATACCTATGGTGATGTAGAGAAGGAGATGCGAGGCTACAAGGTAGCCTCCATTCAAAATGGCACAATGCACCTTGCTTGCTAGTTGATCACTAGTAAGCTAGTAAGGAATAAAATACCCACGCAGGTCACAGGGTTTGTTGTTGAGCTCGCTGGAAAGTGCGTGGAGGGATTACAGATGAACTGGGCTAGTTACTTAGTCAACCAGCTAGAAGTAGATTGTTGCGAAGCTCAGGATTAGGGCTATGAGTTCCACTTTAGCTGACTGCTAATCTTGATCGCATTTATAGCTTGGGAGATGCCAGAAGGTGCGACTTTCCCTGACATTGAGCCGTTCGAACCTCTAGCCACAAATTTCACCACGCTCTGGTACTCGAGAAATATGGGAAAAAAATGACATTTGAATGCAGTATTCCATACCTACTACTTGCATTTGAAAAGGGCTATCGAGTCATTCCCCTGTATGACGTCGAACACTCTGGACAGGTTCAGGCTCCTTATGAAGTTCCACACAAATAAACATTTTATATATATCATTGTGCATGCAGATGAGAGTAAAGAAGATCTTCGGTCATACTATAAGCTCACCAAGGAGGACATGGAAGAAATCACTAAGGATTGGCCCATAGAGTTCCTTATACCAGTTGACAAGGCAAAACTGTCTAACCCAGAACTCATTGGAAATCCAGTGGTTACCAATGAAGAATATGATGCACCCAACAATAGAAGGAAGAAAAAGAAAGAAGAGGTACAACATCTGGACAGTGTATCAGACGTGTTATCGCACAATTTGTAGCTAGGAGTAAAGGCTATAAGGTAGAAGGCCAAAATGGCATAACAAGAACCTATACCACCCAATGTAACCACGATGGGTAGGTTGTTTCTCTTTAGGGAGGTTAGGCCTAGGGGAGATGTCCCTGGTGACCTGGGGTTTTGAAAAGGCAAAAGGTTAATAGGATGAAGACAAGTTTTTCCCCCCTTTCACAGATCACCACCAATTAGAAGTTCTGGATAAACAACCAATAATAAAGTAAAACCCAAAGAATAGTACCTGCCTGGAACAAGACAACAACAAACTTATATTTGCAAGATTATTTCAATGGGTTAGTACTTCATATCAATCCAGAACTATCTGATATTCAATATAAGCAATTTTGAAAGTAAATGTTGACGAATTCAATGTTTACACAATAACAATGAAAAGATAATGTCACTTTCCCAATAAATACTAGAACGATGTGGCATTCAATGGGATCAATCAATACTTTATTAAACAAATGCTTTAAACCATCATTCAATTGCTCATAAAGTAAAACGTTGCTGCATTGAGATGAAATAACCAAGGTGACGTCAACAACTTAGGGTTAGTAGGTTAGGGTTACTGCAGTTAGGGTTTTTAAATTCAAGTTTTGAGAGTGTTTGGATCAAGGTCTTACTTCAACGCTGGAGGTTTTAGGATCAATGCCTTACGGTTAAATGGAGTCAATTATGAAAGACACAAGAGTTGAAGGGGATGAGACTTAAAGGACTAGAGGGATAAGTTTTGAAGTGATGCTAAAGTAGGGCTTCAAAATCATAACCCTAGGGGAGAGAGGCTCACTCTGGTGTTGCTAAAGCAAGGCCTCGTGCTCTCTCCTCCTTCCCGGCAAACAACTAGCTCAAATGAAA
>CBVK0100535984.1:0-12329 GCA_900067695.1 Picea abies | reverse complement strand
GAAATTTGACAGTTGTCTTCTTCTTACCAACCTTAATGTCACTAGTTGACGGGGCATCACCAACATGTCTAGCAGGGGCTGATGATGTGGAGGACCACATTTCTAAGACCTTGGGAATACCAGGGAAATCCCTCAGAAAGTGGTCACCCTTACAGAGACTGCAAGGAAATTTGGGTTTCAAATTCTTCATTTTAATCTTGTTGACCTCATCAACACTCCTAGTACTATTAACATTAGCCGGTTGCTTGGATCCAACATTTGATGTAGTTGGAGGGTTGGTCCCTTTCTGGTTCTTCTTCTTCTCTTTTTGTTTCTTCTTCTTTTTATCAACCTGGCTACTCGCTTTAGAGATTTCACTAGGCGAAGAAGGAGAAATGGAAGGATACTTGACAGGGGAAGAAGGAGAAAGGTCGACATGAGGTTGATGTGTGTGTGGTGTTCTTATATCTGAAGAACCTACATTCGAGATCACCATAGTGGAAAACAACCATACCGATAACCCAATTGTGAGACCTGGAAGGTTCAAAGTAGCGATGTAAGGAGGACCAATGTTTCCGTAAGAAGGAAAAACAAAGGGTTCCCTTGGCAAAGGGGTTCCTTCATTGGTCATTCTGGGAACTGACGCCATAAAAATAAAGATCCAACCTAGATTCTGCTAGGGAGAACAAACATCACACGCTAAAAATCTAGTAAGAAAGTAAGCAAACAAAATCTTCTCAGAATGAACACATTAGTTGGTGATGAAATCTAACGCCACGGGAACAAAGTAAGAAGGGGATGAGATAGATGTTGGCACAGGGGCAGACCCAGGGTTCAGCTCCAAGAGCGCACCAACAAGCCCTAGCTACTGGCCCTTTTGGCAACACCTGCGAAGTAGATGCATTCTCACCTGAAGCAGCTATGAGGGGATTGCAGGACATATATGTATACAACCAAGGGGAATATCAAGTGGATCTAACACAAGAGTAGCACAACATTCATATATCACTTATAAACTTAGAGCTGTTATGCACATCTACTTATCAGATCTAAAGAAATGATGCAATCACAGTATATCAATGACAAATACCAAATATCAATCACACACAACACAAAATATATATGGTTCACCCTCTCTCCAGGGTTACGTCCACAGAACTGTGCTATATTATATTGATGTAAAGCATACAGCTCTTGTCTGCGCTCTTAGCTAGCAGATTTTCTCTTCTCCTCTCTTTCTCTCCCCTCCCTGCGCACCCAACTGCAGGGTTGATCTTCACACCCAGCTGAAGATCTTACAATCCAGAAGGCTCTTGTATTCAACACTTCTTTCTCTCACAATACTCTTCTCCTGACCAACTCAATATCAACAGTAACAATAACAACACATCAATTCAAAGTACCAACCCAACCTAGGCCCTTTAGACCTCTATTTATACATTACAATCGTTCACCGACATTCTTAGGCTGAGACCGAAGTGTCCAAACCCTTGATACCAAAACCCCAGGTGTCTAAAGCCCTAGGTCAACTTGACCCGTGTTTTTAGGGCTTCACCGGCCTGTCTTTCCTTTCTTCTCACGCGATGCTCCAAAGCATCCATTGGTGGCTTTTTCTGCTTTCTGAGTTGTCCACAATCCTTCTTCCTTTCTTATCTGTCATCCCCGGTATCCTCGTCCAACGAATTTCTTCCTCGGGCTTCGCTCCATCTTTTCTGGTCTTTCTCTCACTTCAACCCAGTATTAGTTACTGTGCCTTCTACGAAGTTCGCTTTTCCCCTTTTCTTCCTTGTTCTTCATTTCCTTCCATAACCAAGGGCCAACATGCCCCCAACACTCACCTGTGACTCATCCCGAGGCACTTCGATCTGACTCTTTTGTTGTACTTTATCTTGGGACTGCGCAGTGTAGCCTTTGCTTTCTGCTTTATGCCTCCTGTTCCTCCTTGTCCAGACTATCTTTTCCGTGTCTGGTACCCAGTTTCAACTGCACCTGGTACCTAGACCCTTGATCTTATTGATTTTACTGAGAGCTGCGAGGTAGCTAGTTGTCATAGTATAACTTCAGCCGACTCCCATTCACTAATCCTCCCTTCCATTCTCCATTCAACGTCTTCAGTTGCACATGTCCCCCCTCTGTAATGTAAGTGATCTCGTATGTCCCTAGACAATGTGTTCTGAACTTCCCAGGATGCTTGATGAACTTGCTATCGTAAACTAGTACTAGGTCTCCTTGTCTAAATGCCTTCTTCTTTATGTGCCTGTCATGATAAGCCTTCTCTCTTTCCTTCTGTACTTGCTGATGGAATCCTGCCATAAATTTGTCTTCCTCAAATTCGACCAACTATGCAAGCCTTTCTTGAACAACTCCAGTGTCATCCATATCTGTAAAAGAAACAATTCTCAGGATTGGTACCAAATACTCTATTGGAACACCAACTTCAAGACCATAGACCAACTTAAAAGGGGTCTGCATTGTAAGCTTCTTGCAAGTGGTTCTATAGGCCCATAATACTGTTGGTATTCTCAAATCCCAGTCATCCTTGTTCATGCAACATATCTTGGTTAGTTTGTTTCCAAAATATTGTTGAATGCTTCAACTGTCCCATTTTCTTGTGGATGGTACGGTGTGCTCTTCTGATGGTGGACTGTGATTTCTTTAGTCAAGGCCCCAACTGTCTTATTGATGAAATGTTTACCTTGATCACTCATGAGGATCTTTGGGCATCCAAACCTGGTTATGATGTCATCAAATATGAAGCGCACAACTGTAATTGCACTACAGTCCTTAACTGCTCAAGCTTCGACCCATCTGATCAAGTACTCTGTTGCAGTGATGATGTACCTTGATCCTATACGCTTTCCTGGTGGATTAATGGGTCCAACAAAGTCAATGGCCCATTTCTGAAATTCTTGTAGGGTCAGTTGTGGTGCTAATGACATTTCATCTCTTCTGGATGGTTTCCCAACCCTTTGGCATACATCATAGGCTCTGGAATAGTCTTTAGCATCTCTATGTAAGGTAGGCCACCAAAGGCCACCTCGCAGGACCTTCTGCGCAGTTGCTTTTCCTGCATAATATCCTCCTGCGATTCCTTCGTGAGCTTCTGCGAGGATCAGGGGGCGTTCTGCCTCCATAACACATCTTCACAATATCTCGTCCGGTCCCATCTTGTATAGATGTCCAACTATAAGTGATAAATCTGCAGCGCGCACTACTAGTTGTTTCTTCTGTGGAATTGTATACTCACTGTGCGCCATTCCAGTTGACAGGAACCGTACTATTTTTGCAAAGTGGTCATTGATCTTTCTAATGGCTAGTAGCTATGCATCTGATAGTGCATCCTCTAAAATGGTTGGTTCTTCACCATGTTCAAACGTTGATAAATGGTTGGGGCCTTTGTTCATTATTCTTGGTTTTACTATGATCTCAAAATCATATTCTTGAAACAATAGAAGCCATCTGCATATTCGCCCCCCCAACACTGGTTTGTTGACTAGGTACTTCAGTACAAAGTGATCAATAAACATTTTAAAGTGTCCTTCCAACAAATAGTGGCGAAATTTCTGCAATGCATACACCATGGCTAATCTTTCTCTTTCAGTAGTGGTGTAGTTAATCTCAAAAGTTGATAGCTTCCTGTTAGCAAAGACTAATGGGTGGTCAATGTATCATGTTCCTGTCTGTGCTAATACAACTCCTAAAGCGATGGAAGATGCATCGACATGTACATGAAACTCCTTGGTCCATCTGGAAAAACCAAAATGGGTGCAGTAACCATTTTCTCTTTCAGTCTGTCGAAGCTCTGCTGGCATTCTTCAGTCCAACTAAACTAACAATCCTTCTTCAACAACTTCTTCATAGGTTCTATAATCTTAGCATATCCTTTAATGAACTTCTTGTAGTAGCCTGTGTGTCCCAGCGCTGTGCGCAACTGTTTAACTGTTGTAGGAGGGGGTAAATCAACTATAATGGTGATCTTGGATGGATCTATCAATCATCTTTGCTTACATACAATATGTCCTAACATAAATCCAAATGGGGAAAAGAAAATGCACTTCTTTAGATTCAAAGCAAATTGATAGTGCTTGCATTTATCCAACATTATCCTTAGACATTCAATGTGATTTTTCAATAAACTAAAAACAGTGCAGTCATCAAAATATGATTCTAAAAATTTATGCAAAAACTCTTTGAATGCTTCGACCACCACCCTGGAAAAGATGGCTGGGGAATTCTTCAATCCAAATGGAATTACTGTATACTGATAGGACCCCCATTCTGTGGCAAATGTGGTCTTGTGGTGATCTTCCTTGGCAATTCGGATTTGATGGTATCCTGAAAATCCATCTGTAAAAGGATATACTTCCTAGCCTCCCACGTTATCTAACACTTCATCAGTGAATGGTGTAGGGAAGGGGTCATGCAAACAAGCATCGTTCAACTTCCTGAGATATACGCAAATCATGGTCTCGCCTGTCTTCTTGTCTTGCACCACCATAATCCACTCAGATTCTTCCACAGGTTCTATGATCCCTACTTCCAACATTCTGTCAAGCTCAATCTTCACTTTCTCCTTGTATTTAGGGTTTAGTCCGTAAGGTCTTTGTTTGACTGGTCTAACATCTGGCTTTAAGGGGATCCTCATCTCTCCCATAGTCCCTTTGATTCCCTTCATATCAGTGAACTTGGTCTGAAACAAGTCCTGATACTCATGGAGCAACTCAATAATCTTGTCAATGGTGGCAGCATCCCAATAATCTCCAACATTGGCAAGCTTCCATGTCTCCCCTGTTTCAATATTGAATTTTTTGATCTTGATCGGCTGTCCAATAAATGGTAACTCAACCCCTGGCTCTTCCACATCTCTCTGGCCTTCTGTTCATGCGATGTTCACCTTCCTTGGATCACCGTCTTCATCGACATTGATGTTGTAACAACCTTGCAGTTTCTGGAGAGGTGCAGTCCATTCATCCTCTTCCTGTTCTAAGGGAAGGATAGACACCTCCTCGAATACCTTCTGTCTCACAATCTATAATGCTTGGTCTACTGAAGGAAAGTGACTTTCAAATAGGAATGTAGTTATAAAATTTTGAGTCATACCTTCCCAATTTTTAGTGATGAGGCACAATTATGCTTGAAGGTACCAGTTGATAGGTGTCGTGTCCAGCGTGTTGATGAATTTGTGTACCCACTTTTCTTGCAGAATGTCACTCTAGGCCTCTTCACATCTTTGTACATGGTCCTTTGGGCAGCTTCGACCTGTGTAGCAAACTTCACAGCTTTCTACTTGTGCTAAGAATCACGCTGTCATCAGAGTACGACATTGTGTCCAGTCTGTGATATTACTTTTGTGCATCCCCCACCATCTCGCTGGTGTGGATTTCAGGGCCTTATACATGGTTAATAATCTCTGTTGTATTGGTACATTCTACTCAAAGTCCGACAAGAAGGTTTCTAAAGGATTCAGACCATCAAAGGTGGGTAATTTACTCACTTTTGTGCCAATCCAACGAACTTCTTTGGTTAATCTAGCACATATTCTTGTGGATACTTCTTACATCTTATTTTGCTAGTTCTCCAATGCTTCTTCTGAATCTGATGAACATGCACTGTCAGTTCGCCAGCTTAGATTCCCATCGGCTGTAGGGTTAATGTAATCCTATTGTCTGGCGGTTAGCTTGTAGATGTTTTCTAGTCTATATGGGTAGTCTTCTTCTCTGATGGGCTCTGTGTATCGCTAACCTTCATCGAGATATAAAGGTGAAATGACCCTAAGACCATCACCTTCAAAAGTCATACATCTCTTCTTTAAGTCAACAATAGTAGAGTTATTGAAGGCCCAATCAATTCCCAACAGCGTGGGGTAAGGGCAACTGTCATCAACTATTTTAATTACCTTGAAATCTGCAAATGTTCTTACTCCGTTGATGTCCACAAGGACATGCTCCAATCATCCAAATGGGCTGACAACTTGTTGATTATCCATCCTAATCCTGATAGGGGAATAGATCAGCTTTGGTTTTCCCATCAGTGCCCAAGTTTGCTTCGTCATGACATTAACCTCCGACCCTAGGTCGAGGACCACATAGTCTATCTCATACTCTCCTATTTGAGAATTCATATGTAATTCCTTATTTGTCCTTCTCTTCTTACCAATTTGGTGTAATTCCCTATCAAGTAAGGGATCTATCTTTCCTTGCTCGTATTGTCTGATTAAATTTTGTAGTTCTTGTACCCCGCTTTCATCCCGAATCAACTTAATGCAAGTATGTAAAAATTCCATGAGCTTGCTTACCTCTTTTCCTTCTCTTGGCGAAGCAGACTGATCAAATGTGTGAGGCATTCCATACTCTCTTATTTTTGGTCTTGTCTTTGGTGAAGACCCTTGGTCTCCTCTAAATTATTTTCTTGCTTCCTCAAATATTTGTCTTTCTTTCTTTGCATCGAAGGTTTGGGTATTCTCTATAGCTTTTCTTATTCCTGAATATTCTGTACCCTTCCCTTGGATCAATCTGTCTTATTCTATAACAACACCACCTCTGGTTATAACAATGACTCTAGGGTCTCCTCTGTGAGGTTCAAGATAGACCAGTTGCACTTGCGGGTTCTGCTGAGGTCCTCGTCTTTCCTGAAGCTTAGCTAGAAGCAGAGGACAATCTTCTATAACATGGTTAAATGAGCTGCAGTAGTTGCAAGTGGTACAAGGGTTCTGACAATCCCTTGCAAGGTGTCATGGTTGTGCGCATTTATAATAGATGATTTGTCCTCGGCCTTGACCCATTCCTCCTCCTCGTCCTCTTCCTTTGAATCCACCGTGAGGATTGAAGTTTCCTCTCTTAGGAGAGTTATACTACGTAATGTTTCCTTCTTGATGTACTTCGCCTTGGATCTTATATATGTATGTTGACCTTTCATGTATGAGATCATAAGCCCTACAATCCCTATCATCATGCCCTACAGAATATAGATTGTATAGCACAAATTTGTAGGTGTCTGAACATACTTTTGCATGTAGTAACACTCACCAGTATGATGTCTGTTTCTACATACCTCGCACCAGAGTAAGGTGACTTGCTTTAAAGGGCTTGAGGCTCTAGAAGCCAACTATTCGTTGAATAGAGGGTAATGTTCCTTGTCTTGGCCTTCTGATCGGCATCTGACACACCATATGTCTTCTCTTTTATCTTTTCCCTTGTCTTTATAAATATCTTCGACCTGCAGAGACAAACTAGTCAACCGACTCAAGATCCGACTCATACCTCAGCTGGATTCTCCCATAGGGTTGATTCAAACTTCATGGCGATCTCCAACGCCTCAGCTTGCGAAGCAATCTTCCGTTGCATCAGGGGAACTCTGATGTGTGGTAAGAGGGCAGCAATGAACCATTCTTTGTTTTCTGGGATCTGAAAAGTTAATCGGCCTGTCAAGGTTTTGAATCTCTGATCGAATTCCCACACAGGTTCGGCCACCTTCTGCTTGATCTCTTTCATCTTTGTGATACATTGTGACTTCGACTTGGGTTTCTTGAAATCTGTAATCAACGCGTTCTTGATATGATTCAACGACTTTGGCTGTGCAAGTCCTTGGACAAGTTTCATGTACCAACTCAGTGCACAATCTATGAGAGTTGTACTGAACTGGGTTCTTCTGACAACTTCATCTGCGACATTTTTAATGTTCCATACAACTTCAAAGAGGAACCAGTGTTGGTCAGGATCTTCAGATCCATATCTCGTAAAGGTAGGAAGCCTCATCTCATCTTCCATAGATCTTCCTAGGGTTCCTGAATGAATATGTGGTGGGCTACTATGGACAGTGCTCTGGATGCTCTAGTGTCTGGGATTACTCTGGTTGCTTAATAGTGAATCAATAGGAAGGATAACAGTGATTACTTCAATGGTCTGTGCAGTTTCTGAGCCTTTGGGTCCTCCTCGGCGAAGCTCTTCATCTTGTCCTTCCTCTGTCCCGGTGGGTTCTGAATGTTCTTCATCCGTTATATCTGCTTCTTCTCCACTGTAGAAACCCTCCTCCCCGTAGTTCTGCTTAAACAAGTTTGCAAGGTGGACTTCTCTGAACACTTTCTTATTACGCGTATGTCCATCTTCTGTGTCGTTGTCGCAATCTGAATTTTTGAACATCAGCCTTTCTGGATCTAACCAATCTATTGTATCTTCAAGATGTTCTTCTCATGCAACAACAACTTGAGTCTCAACTTCAAGAATTGTAAAATTTTTCCTCTGGGTCCCTTAAATAAATATCTCTTAGTTGGGCTGTATGACTCTACCCTGTCAACAACAAACTTTGTGATGTACCCTCCAATGGTACTATCGAACCAGTGATATGTTGCTCATGATACGACGTTATCAGCTTTCATGACCTTCTTGATCAACTCCGACGTCCAAACCACAGGAGGTCTAGATCAGATCTTGAACTGAGTATCTGCTAATCTAGCTAGCCACTCGTATAACTCTAGATGGATTCCTCCAAAGAATATCTCGTGTATATCAGTAAAAATATGCTTCTCCAACCAATCCTCTGAACTAAGACTAGGGTTCTTATTCCAGGCTTCAGCGCAGTCTTTCTCTTGATCTTCTATCCACTTTTGAATCTCTTTCTTCGATGGAAACCACCTTGACATTCTCTTAAAAAGATTCCGGTCACGACAACATAACCATTTGTTAGCACAGGGGCAGACCCAAGGTTCAGCTCCAAAAGAGCACCAACAAGCCCTAGCTACTAGCCCTTCGACAACACTTGCGAAGTAGATGCAGTCTCACCTGAAGTAGCTATGAGGGGGTTGCAGGATAGAGATGTCTACAACCAAGGGGAATATCAAGTGGATCTAACACAAGAGAAACACAACATTCATATATCACTTATCAACTTAGATCTATTCTGCACATCTATTTATCAGATCTACAACAGTGATGCAATCACAATATATCAATTGCAAATACCAAATATCAATCACACACAACACAAAATATACATGGCTCACCCTCTCTCTCGGGGTACGTCCAGAGAATTGTGCTATATTATATTGATGTAAAGCATATAGTTCTTGTCTACACTCTTAGCTAGTAGGTCTTCTCTTCTCTTCTCTTTCTCTCCCCTCCCTACGCAGCCAACATTAGGGTTGATCTTCACACCCAACTGAAGATCTTACAATCCATAAGGCTCTTGTATTCAACAGTTCTCTCTCTCACAATACTCTTCTCCTGACAACCTCAATATCAACAGTAACAATAACAACACATCAATCAAAAGTACCAACCCAACCTAGGCTCTTTAGACCTCTATTTATACATTACAATCATTCACCAACATCCTTAGGCTGAGACCTAAGTGTCCAAAACCCTATATACAAAAACCCTAGGTGTCTAAAACCCTAGGTCAACTTGACCCGTGTTTTCAAGGATTCGCTAGCCTGTCTTTCCTTTCTTCTCGCGCGGTGCTCCAAAGCATCCAATGGTGCCTTTTTCCGCTTGCTGAGTTGTCCGCAATCCTTCTTCCTTGCTTATCTGTCATACCTAGTATCCTCGTCCAATGACTTTCTTCCTCGGGCTTCGCTCCATCTTTTCTGCTCTTTTGCTCACTTCGACCCAATATTAGTAACTCTGCCTTCCACGAAGTTCACTTTTTCCCTTTTCTTCCTTGTTCTTCACTTCCTTCCATAACAAAGGGCCAACAATAGAGCGTGTGGAAAAGTTACGTTGAAGAACTACTTAACGGACTTACACCCTAGTGAAAACTCCCACACATAATCGTGGGTATACCCTCCAGTGAGCCCGAGTGAGTCTGGCCAACGTCGATTCTAGGTACCGTGAAGACTTGCCCCTCCACAGTCACCTTGTGTAAAGACCTTAAAGAGATAGGCCACTAAGGTTACCAACTACAACAATGATGCCTGGGGAAGCAATCGATAGTCCGATCCACGCGCAAGGGCAGGGTATCTAGCTTGAAATCAACTTGAAAGGCTTCCACTCATCATTGTGGGTATACCTTCAAGCGACCCCCATAATACACACAATCTCTACACCAAGACCAACAAAGCAGGGTGAGTAACTCTACTAGTCTCAATGTGACCTCGTGTATGACCCTTGTGTGAGAAGGGCTTCCCAGGACAAAATGTAGCAATTGGATTTCATTGCTCCCTAACACAAGATCCTATGTTTGTTTGCAGATTTGGAAATTTATTATTCACACCTATTCCCAATCCCTACAACTAATCTAATGTAGGTTTGCTACCATAAAATATAAAAATGTCTAATCAATTTTTAGTTTAGTGCTTTATTTTTAAGGCTATTGTTACTCAAAAGGAAAATGGAGTGGACAATATGGTGTTTTGACTGACTCAAAAGTTATGCAAAGAGATGAAGATGCAGTATTTTCATTTCGATGAAAGCTATGCTATGAGAAGGAGAAACCATTCATCATTACAGATGCACAATGTCTCGAAAAAGCAAAAAACCATGCAATTTTGCTACTTCAAATGTAGGCTAGTTTCACTACCCAAAATCAAGAATGCATTTATATTCTTTGTTTGATTATGACGTATACAAAAAGAAAATACAAAACCTTCAATGCTCCACTACTTTCAATCAGGAGAAAGAGTCCTATGCAGATGCAAAAGACACGAAGCAAAAGGGCTACAAACAAAGCATGCACTCAGGGCAATGAGGTATGAAAGAAAACAAGTAGAGAATTGTTATAATAAGAAAGAACACCATAATGGATTCTACAACCAATCAAGAATTCAAGGAATACAACAAATGCAGAGAAGAATCCAATAAATGACAGGGACAAAAAGAAACCACTCAAAATTGTCCCTACAAAAACGTAGCTAGAAAAGGCAATTTCACATTTCTGAAAGAGGTTCCAAGCTCCAATCAAGAAAAAAGAGAGTGATGAGCATAAAAAACCATCAAAATCCAATCCACACAACTTCACAAACCAACCACAGACTCTGGGTAAAGATCTCTGCAAAACAGGCTGCAAAAGACTGAGCAAAAGAAAGCAAAAACTCTCAAGAAAGAGACTAGCACTCCGCCAGAAGGGTGCACAGGGTGTTGCAATGATCCCTAAGACACTGTAGGGGAGCGCTAACACTTTGGTATGGCCTACAAGGGGGCATTGGTCCTCCCAGAAACTCATAAAAAGAGCAAAAAACCATGCAAAAGCTCACCCATAATGCATGAAAATTGGTGAAATTGCTAGTGAGGGTAGGAGAAGGTAATGGTTGATGAAGAACTAGGAATTGCTTGGGAAAATGACCTCAAAGATAAAATGTAATAGTGCATAGATCTCTCAGTTTCCTTACAACAACTTTCATACCATCAGATAAAGGAGAAAGCAGTAAGATAAAGGAGAAAGCAGTAAATCGACTCTAAATCTCGAAAGAAGAAGAGTGACTCAAAGTAAAGAAGAAAAATGTCAAAAGATCCAAACAAAAGTATAATCAATTCTCTGAAATCAAGGTGTTGAATTCCAAAACAAGGATACACTGAGGTTGTAAGAACTCTCAGTAGATGTAAACAACAAAAAATGGACTCAGAGACCAATTCCCCACAAGATATTCCTCAGAAAAAGTGCAACGCTCTGGTGTCAAGGGCACTAGAGTGTTGCAATTCTCTGCGGAAGCTTGACAGGGAGCGCCAGTGCTATGGTAGCAGAGGCAGGGGAGCGCTAGCCTCTCAAACTTAAGAAAAATGCCCAGAAATGCAAAATTTCAAGCAAATTCAGAAATCCAAAGTGTAAGGGATGAAGTAAAGAGCCAATCAACACACCTAAGAATCAGAGGCAGAGTATGGATGATATATAAAAGTGAGAAAAGGCCAAAACAAGAGCTAGGAAAGGAATCAAAACTCAAAGTTATTCCCCAATGGAGTCGCCAATTTATGTTACAGGAGAATCCCCCTCCGGACAAGTGGATTCCCTCTTGGGCTCTAGACTCCTAAGACCAAGACAAAAGGTGCTAACGTTGGTCAATGACATCCTTTTAAATATAATTAAACTAAAGTATAGAGAAGAGGAAGAAAGGAATACCTTTTTAATGATGTTCGTCCTCACACAGTCCGAGTAGAGATTTGATCTCCAAGCTCCTTGATAAATTCTGCAAACAAAACAAAGACGAAAAAAACTTCCTATTCTACTAAGATTAGCTTGAAACCAGATCTATGTAATAGAGACAAGTTCATGTAGAATAAACATAACCTTGAAAGAAACATGCCTAGCACATATGCATATTAATGAGAACAACAGAGAATACTTACAAACCTTTGATGAAGGTGCAACAACCTCTCCCAGCTCTCCCTTTCCAACCCTTTGCTCAAATAATCCACACAAAATGA
>CBVK0100535974.1:0-17775 GCA_900067695.1 Picea abies | reverse complement strand
TTATTATATCTCCGCTCTCATTTTGTGCCGAAAATAATCCGGATCACCCTTTGACCTATGAAATTGTTAACAAAGGATCTATCTTCAATCAAGGATCTATTTTCTCAGTCAAAATGTTAGAAGAAATGACTAGAGACAAGGAGTCTTCTCAAGATAACCCCCACACATTTTAAATGGTTTCATACTTTGCATTTATTCTTTGTGCAACTAACCCCCTTATAGGACTTAGATGGAATTGGAATCCCATTGAAATACCCATGCACATTCTCTACCAATATTTAGGGGAACATAAGTATAAATGGAAATTTGTTAGGATTTGTGAACATTTTATTGTCCTATTATTTTCATTAATTTCTACAAGCCAACCTTTAGTTTGACTAAGGAGGCTATGAAAGTTGTTGGATCAATTAGATACCAATACATTAGTATTGACAAAACTTACATAAGGATCTATGGAGCTAACAAGTCTCTAAACCTTCTACCAAGGCTTGTGCTTGACAGGCTAGTTATATGAGAGACACCTCAACAAACTATTCTTCACTAGTTTAATGATTCCTTGAATAAAGATCAAAATGTCTTGTAACCTTTTTACCCATTAGAGCTTGGGATTTATGGGATAGACAATTTTACTTGTGCATGAATGGAGGCTAAATCTATACTTGAGTTTAATTTCAAATGAGAGAGGTTTAGAAGGCATGATTTAAAGAAAGTGGTATGAAACCACACTAATCAAGTCAAGTGCACATGGCCCATGCACATGAGGAGTGGGAGGAAGAACAAGTAAAAATAATGGAAACGTCCTATCAACACGTGTTGGAAATAATACATCAACAAAAGAAAAAATGAGAGAAGAAACTAGGAAAAAAATAGGAGGTGTACAAAAAGTAACCTGATGCTAAAGCTTGTAGAAGAGTAAAGGAAAGCTAATAAAGCTACACAATCTCGGTAAAAGTTAGAAGATGAAACCAAGGCTAAATTATGAGTTGAGTGGAAGAAAAAAGAAGATGAAGATAAAGCCCAATTGTAAGCTTAGGAGAAAATACAACATGATGAAGCTATAGCTAAATTAGAATATGAAAGAGAGGAAAAACCAAAAAATGAAATGAGGAGAATAGGAATAAATAAGAAGATGAAATTGAGAGACTTAGAAAATAAGAATAATTAAGGAACAAGGAGGAAGTGGACAAATCAATTGTCGATGCTAATGGAAAATGAGTTTTTAAACAAGGAACATCGAACACAAACATTGGTCATGATACTAACACACCTCCCCATCCATCAATCACCAGTGCGCACTTTCCAACATGCATGGAAATAGGATGTTAAGGTTATCGCGATGAGCCAATTGTCAATTTGGAACCATTTTATTTTAATAAGAAGAAAGGGAAGATTGTGAGGCAAATTCACTATAGAAAGAAGATTGACGTGGATTCTAAGATTGTGGTTACAATAGAGGTAGTGGTATGGTATGACATATGAAATGATCCATTATCAACAACCTTAGCAATGAATGATTTTGTAGATGCTAACAAATTACACGTACATGATTTGGTTAGAGAACTAGATCGAATGAAAAAGAGAATATATTTCTTAGAGAATCAAATAATTATCACAAGGTATAATGATCTTATTGCATATAAAGCTTGTGCCTTTGAGATTCATGCTGAACCAAATACAACCCAAATATTGTTCTATAGGAAATTATAATGTTTGCAACAACATTCATTGGATTTACTTCGTCTTAGAAATGGTGTAGTAGAACATAAAACAAAGCAACATGGAGTATAGTTGGGTTTAGCCTTGGCCAAACAATCATGCAACAAACACTTATTGATTGCCCTCAAGAACTTCCAAGGTTTAGTAATAGAGAGATGGACCTTCAAGAGATGTCCCTCAATAATTGGAAACATTCTTGCATCAAGTTGGGAAAATATGTGGATGGAATTTTTAACAAATTTCATAAATTATGGTAAGATATTGACCTAATCATTAAAAGGTGTGACCTTCCTTCTTTTGGAGAACTGGTTGATTTTCTTTAGGTAAGCAAGTAATGGTATCTTTGGAGGAGAATATTAAACTAGAGTGATTAGTTATTAAATAAACACATGTTGTGACTCAATCCAGATTGAAGCATTTCATTTTAGCGCCTTTGAAGGAGACTTCTCCTATCAATTATTTCTTGAATACTCTAAATAAGAAAATGGACTAGATATCACATGAAATTATAATGTATGAGGTTGGAAAAAATAGCAAGTAATCCCATGTGCAATTACACCTTATTCCATATATGAAGTCTGAGATTATTATGTCCAAGAAAAGGTTTGGGGAAGGACTTAACATTCTTTGATTTCAAGACTTTGTTTTATTTTAAGTAATTTCCTTTAAGAAACTATAAGTTTAATTTCCAAAAGAGTCAAGAGATAGTCATTCCCAAGAATAAAGAAACGATTATTTTTTGAGTCTATAAGTGTAATCCTAGAGGAAAAGAAAGGGTTTTGGGTTTTAGCATTGTATGCAATTTCTTTCTAGATATCAATATCAAAGCCATTTTGTGAGGTAGTTTTTCTCAAGTGTTTAGTTCAACTTATGGTTTGTAGAGATGTTTCTTTACTTGCATAGTGTTGGGATATTGAAAGAATATTTATGAATGCTTTTTAAATTATTTTGTAGCATTTCTTCTTTATTCTTATGATTTTTTATTTCAAATGGATGTTCATTTTATTTTGAATATGAGGTTGTAACTAGCATTAAATCATAAGTTATCCTTATTTCATACTTAGTTATTTATTGCTTGTAAATTATTGTTGTAATCTAGGGGAAAGTATGCGAGTGTTAACAACAGTTCATCATGTAGAGAAACATACATGATACAATACTATATACACATATACATAGACATATATGGAAACATACAAAGTAGTGGGAGAACCAACAATATGCACCTTATTATGTACAACACAACCTTTTCCCTCTATTACATAGTCACATATATATTTTTGTGTTCAGTTACATGGCACTTACAACTTCCTAACCGCCTCGGTCAGTTGACCCAACTGGCTATTTGACCCACCCATATACTTGACTTAGATAGTCGACTGACTTACATTTGATCAAATGTTGGGTCTAGTTGGCAGGGCCTACTAGCCCCTCAACATATCCCCCTCCTCAATTCCTTTCTCGCCCCAAGCAAAGAGAAGGGTGTGACTATTACATTGATAGAAATTTTAGAGAGAAACATTGAAATTTTTGAAGTGTGAGAGAGAATATTTAGAATTAATGATTTTGTTGGATCCTCCACTGTTTCCTTTGCTAATTCTTCTCGATTCTTTTAGGCCATTCTTGATGTAATTTCATAAGAGTTGAACATATTTTTGTGTGATTGTGAAGAAGCATATACTTATTAAACTGAGCTAATTTAATATGGACCCTTCAAGATGGCTTGGTTGGTATACACTATGTAGTCCTAGAATGGGGGCCTTTGTCTAAGAACTTGATTCGATCACCACTCTCACCATATGACTCTAACTCTCGTGGTGGTTTGCTGGATGGAATAATGACTTAGTCATTCCTCTTGACTGCCATCCCTTTTTGATGTATAAGGCCAACCACTATGAATCCATTTTCTCAGAGATGTGTTGGAGCCAATCGACAACCAAATGGTGAAGAAGTTTCTTAGGTTGAAATGTGTAGTATCTTGTCGATGTTGCAGTGTCCCACTATTGATGGAGAGGGGACCTCCTCTCCTTTGTAAAAACAAGTGAATCTCCTCATGTTTTTGAGATAATTTTCTCCCTCCTGGAGGAAATATCCATCATAGCTTTCACTATGATTCACATGTAAGAAATATTTTCTTGCAACTGATTTCTTGTGTCCTCCCTCGAGTCATTTTATCATGGTTTTGGCACAAATCTTGGGTAGATACTAGTGGAGGATGTTGGATTTAATAGCCAACAAAAAATACATACAAACATATATTGAAGCAAGGGACACCAGGAGTTATACTCAAGAAACCTCCAAAGGGGAAAATATATATTACATCATAACATTCCTGTGTGTACATTCTATTATACAAATGATCTCTTTATATAACCATAGGTGACCATAACTACTAATTATTAACTAGGTAATTAGATCACATCACATCCATAACCATCTCCACAATATCTCCTTAAATCTCTCAACTCAATCCATGAGATCCTCATCCCTAATATATCTCCGTATCCTCATCTTTCTCTCATACATGGAATTTTATTTATGTTCTACATCATTACAATTATACACTCATATACATTAGACATTATTCATATATCACAAGTATGAATTATTTCTTCATACTCCCCCTTAATGAATACTTGTGATCTCTTCAACCGATCTTTGAATTGGTCCAATCTTCAACATGTTATTATGCTTTGTCTTCATCTTCTGTATTTGGTCTTCTTCATTTTGAAACTTAAATATGCTTCTTGTACCTGCATAGTATAAAAACATATTTGTTTAAGTCCATATAAAAAAGTTACCATCCACCGGAATACATGGGTCGCCAACCGCTGTATCTTCCGATTCTATAGGAAACTCTTTCATGTACATGGTTCATCAACAATTCTTGAATAAAAAATCTCATACCTGAACCTGTAAATTCCCCTGCATCAACATCAATCATCATATTGGGTATGCTTTGTCTTACCCATACATCATGGGTTTTTGTGGATTACCCTCAACCATTACAACAAGTGATTTCTGGCTTATCACGAACCCTCCTTTTCGTTGAAAAGTGGTTTCTTCTTACCACAAACAACACTTTACATCAAGTGGTTTCTAGCTAACCACAAACCTTCAACATACAAATTATAGGGGTACACTTTCCTCTTCATGGATTACATCAAAATTGACTGAGGTACATACAACATGCCTCTTCACGACTTACATCATCATTTACTTAGACACAACATACTTCTTTATACAAACATATGACCAATATCATCTTTGTTTCCATCATCAAAACAACATTATCAAATAAGATATTCAAACTTCTTAGGGATCTCATTCTCTATGCATCTCAAAAAACACACGGTACTACTTATTTACCTTTCTTTGCATCCTTCTTCGATCTTTGTCTTCTTTGCTATTGCATTCTTCCATCCTTTTTCACTGCTTCTCTTCCACTGATTCATTCGTTTTCTTTCTTCACTATATTTCTTTCTTATTTTGTTGCTTCACATTTATCCGTCATCTAATTTTGTCTTGGAGTCAACATCATTTTTTAATCTTCATTAGTCTTCTTTCTGTTATCATCTTGCATAATTCTCCGTCTGAATCTTCCACACAATACCTGCATAAAATTGTTCTTGTAGGAGGGATGTCTCCATCCAACAAGACACCTGCAATATCCTTCATTCATTTACAATCACATGCTTACACAAATATGTTTCTTGCTGGAGTTGATCAAGGTCGAACAAGACACCTATGAACTTGGCTTGGAAAACTTAATTGACACACCAATGGCATGACTTAAACTTTGACTCAAGACTCGAACCTTATCAACAAAGTCTTATGTAATGTCTCACCATAAATTTGAGCCTTGGATGTTAGGTAACACCGATCATGCACCCTTTTCCATGAAATCAATTATACATCAATGAATTTACTCTTTGTTGGTCCTCGGCCAAGTTTTGAGGAATACTTGGTCATAGTTGACCGTTTGGTACTTCGACTTCTTGTCGATGACAGAGCACATAGCGAAGCGGAGATCACAGGATCTCGCCACTTTTTGTGCAACCTTTTTGGGTTTTTTGGGAATATTGTAACGGGAAAGGGATGTCGGCCCTTGTTTAGGCCTTTTTCTATGTATAAATAGAGGTCTAGGCCATGTAAGAAAGGGGCCCTGTCTAGTCGATGGCTTAGTGAATAAGTTGGATCTATGTGATCTGAAGTCTGTGTGACTGTAAGAGCTCTGTGTGTGCTGAGTGACAGAGTGTGAGAAGGCTTAGTGCTTGCATCTACCCGGGGAAAGAGGATCTAGCGAGCTACACAGATCTCTTGTCCTATGCAGGGTAGGATCTTGGAGGCTTAGTGCTATAACTGCTTGACCAAGACAATATAAAGAATACTTTGTGGACATAGCCCTAGGATGGGGGTGAACCACAGTAACTCTGTGTACTGTGCTGATGTGTTTGTCTCTCTCTTGCTAAGTGCTTTGATATTTTTAGATAAATATATTGATGCTTTGTGCTTATGAGATATGAATGCATGATAGATATGATACATAAGATGTTAAGTAATTAATCTATTGAGTATAACCTGATTATCATTGCTAAGTGCTAGATCTGGGTAATTATTGCAGTGCTCTATGCTTTCTGTGAAGTGTATTAATGAATGTATGTTAGGAAATAACTGATGCTAAGTGCACTGTAAGAAAGATAATCACAGATCTATGTCCCAACTAAGTTTGCAGACACCTGAGTCCTGTAACCACCCCTGCCTCTACCTCGGGTGAGACTTCATCTGCTTCGTAGGTGTTGCTGAAAGGGCTGGTAGTTAGGGCTTTGTTGGTGCCCTCTTGAGCATTGAACCCTGGGTCTGCCCCTATGCCAACAAATTGTTCCGTTGCCGGGACCTAGAATTGTGATTGCTGGGAACTGAAGAAGAAGAAGCTTTGTATGAAATAATCTCTGTGTGTAGATCTGTTTCCCTAGTGCGCAATATTCTGTTTGACCTGTGAAGCTTTGTGACAAGAAAGAAAGGTCAGATCTGAAGAAGAGAGGTAAGATCTGAAGAAAAAAAAGTTAGATCTGCGAAGAAAGAGGTCATATCTGCAAGAAAAAGGTAAGATCTGTAAGCTCTGTGCTTTGATAAAGGTAAGAATAGTTAAAAGCCTTATATATGGAAGCTTTGTGCTCTCTACAAGTAAGATAAGTGAAATTTTTTGTTTCTAAAGCATGGATCTAGGTATGTTTGATAGATTCTGTACTAGCTTCAAAACTAGGGAATTAATATATGAAAGAAAGTTTGATATCAATAGATATGATAAGTATAGTGATAGATATGTTATACCTACACATAGAAAGAATTTTGGGACTAACCAATGGATGCAGGATTCTAGAAATAAATTTTTGCAGGCTAACCATTATGATCCTAGCACACAGTACATGAAAAGTTGGGGATAATTGAAGAGAAAGAGATGATTAACTCTTTGTTACAATTGCAGAAGGCCTAAACATCTTGCTAAGGAATTCCCTGGGCAAAGACCCAATTGTCTTTGTTGTAAGGCTATGGACCATGAAGTATTGGATTTCCCTAGAATGATTGTTAGGCTTGAAAAGTTGAATATAGAGCAAGAAGGAGATCAAGAGACCAAGATTATAGTAGAAACCCAAAAAGAATAAAAAAATATATTACTACAGATGAGAGATACCTTGAATGACCACCGACATGTTAGGCTATCAGCGATCTTCAAGAAGAAAGAACAGATCGAAGTGAGAATAGGAGAGTTTGACATTGACTGTGTTTTGGATGAAGAAACACATGTGCACATTATGACAGAAGGAACCTGGAAAGCTATAAGAAAACCTAACATGACCTCATCATTAGGAGGAATAGGGTTATTCAGAGGAAAGCTGGTAAACCTATGTGGAAATCTCACTCAAAAATCTATGAATGCTCATGGAGCTTCGACAGAAGAAGATTTTGAGATTGTTAAGTTCATGGAGGACAACGCCCCATTTACTATGTTACTTGGTAAACCTTGGATTGAGAAAGATCAAGCCAGAAAACAAGAAGCATAAAAGGACCTAGAACAACAGAGACAAGAGTTAAGAAACTTCGTGACTAGAAGGATCACGCAGTTGATTGAAGAACGAGAGAACAGATCAAGGGTTCTTGACCCCAGGAACTTGGATGACGAAGTTGACAGAATGCTAGAAGAACCACAGAGGACCAGAAAATATGTTGGACAAGTAATACCCATGGATATGAAGAAAGAATCTCAGCACTACGAAGTTACCATGCCAAAAGAAGAAAAGAATTAGAATGAAAAAAGGATGACCAAGATGAAGCTCACTAGGAAGAAGGGTAGAAAACTCATGAAGAAGAAAGAAAAATTGGAGAAATTATAGAATGTTCAAGAAGAAACCCCACAGAAGGAAAACATGCATAATTTGAGCTTCACCGGGATAGCAGAACAATGACATATGGCACTTTGCCATGTCGAAGTAATATAGATGTTAGAAGATGATATGCCCATTCCGCTGATGGCCCAAATGGCTTGAAAGAAAGTTATGACCTGTTACTTGACTGTTAGACTGTGACATAATGGACCCTCGTATCTGTTGCAAGTAGACCATTACAACTTTACTTACTTATTTCGTTGCGCCATGCTCGAAAGACACTTTTTCCAATTGAGAACTTGAGCTCATAGAATACCCACATTATGGAATAGTGACTACGCCACCTTGATCTCTACTCGATTATGGTACCTTCATCCCATTGACAACTTGAGAAAGTGATCCTGAGCTTACATGTTCGACGAGCTTAGCGCAACAGAAGAATCAGTGAGAGAAGTACTCACTAGCTTAAGAACCGAAAGAGTTATGTCAGAAAGAGGAATGTCCACCAGAGTCCAAGCCTCGTCGTCAAGAGGAGTAGCAACTTCTCCATCCACTACTCAAGCTGGACTATCCCGATAGACCACCGAGAAACGCACTAAACATATTGATGACATCGCGAATGCCAAACTGATCCTGAGTATCTTTCCCTCTTACATACCTCCTCTGAAAACCATGATAGTGTGCCCCGAGATTATGACTATCCTATGATCACTGCGTACCTACCGAAGGGTGTGCACGCAGTTCTCACTGAGCAGACCAAGTTCACAACATTGAAGTTTTGCGACTTCAACCTTGGTGACCAGAAAGCCTACAATATGCTTGCCCCACACAAGTATCTGACAATGACAAAGGGAAAGAATTCCAAGATCGTCCCTCATCAATGGAAGATGAACCTCACACAGTCCACCTTACTTAATATAATGAAGATTCCACACTTTGGTAGGCACCAGGAGGTGAATGCTTGCGTAAAATTGCTATTGGTGATCTACCATGGAGGATATATCTGGTTGAACTGATGTATAATGATTGATCTGGTGCTGATCAATCAGATCACTGGGTTGAGCATGCAAGGCCCTGACCCACAAGAATATTACCCTAGAAAGACTGCAGATCACACTCTTTCACAGAAGATTAAAGAGGCCCATGGAAATGTTGAAAAAGGTGCGTGAGGTTACAAGGTAACCTCTATTTATAGTGGCACAGTGTGCCTCACCTATCAAAGGATCACAGAAAAGTTAGTGCGCAAGAATAGACCGATGCAAGTATCTGTGTTTGTAGTTCATCTCGCAGGAAAATGCGTAGAAGGAGTCCAAATGAACTGGTCAAAGTACTTAGTGGATCGACTCAAATTGGATTGTAGAGAAGCACAATGCCAAGGATATGAGTTCCACTTCAACTGGCTTCTCATCCTGATCGCCTTCATAGCATGGGAGATGCCAGAGGATGTCGTTTTTTATGAAACCCTACCATTTGAACCATTGGCTGTGAATTTCAGTACATTATGGTACACGACAGATAAGAACATGCAATGACAGTCGAATACCCTCTTTCACAGATACTACATCCAGTTGAAGACCACGATACAAGCCACACCTCGCATTACTCCAAACACACTCCACAGATTCAGACTCTTAATGAAGTTCAGCGTGGACCGCCACTTCATATACCTGACTCCATGCACTAATGAGCACCAGGAACAGCTGCAGTCCTATTATAAATTGACAGAAGAAGACCTTGAGGAGATGACCAAGGAATGGTTGACGAACCTCCTCGTTGCAACAGATCCAATGTATATTTCAGATATCGGCAACCCAGAAGCTGCGCAGGACACACTTGGGCCCAGTAAGATGCAAAAGACAAAGAAGAGAAAGGAGATGAAGAAAACTGAAGAGGTTCAATATGTGGATAGCCGCTCTGTAAGGATAATTTCCATCACACTAGATGAAGAAGGTAACGATGAAGACCTAGAAGAAGTTGAAAAAAAACCAAAAGACGAAGTCGAAGTTCTAAAGAAAAGAAAAGGGTCACCTTCGAAGTCTTCTGTTAAGAAGAAAGCAAAAGCGACCATGACCAAGAAGAACACCACGCTCAACCATGATGACTTCAACTTTCTCCTTGCAACTTTGAATGAAGCCATAAAAGAAATTACAGAAAAGTAGGAGGCCAAGCAACAAATGATGTACGACAGAATTGAAGCCAAGCTCCAAGGAGTACAGCGAGCCCTCCAGTCTAACCGCATAGTCTCCACTACACCTATGCCAGAAGGAACACCCGAAGCAGGAGATGAGTCAATTCAACTTCGAAGGATTTCCGACCTAGTCTAAGTACACCTTCAGAAAGAAGAAGAAGTAACAACGCAAGCCAACTAGGCCCTAAAGAACACACATGAGGAAATCATAGAGTAATGCCAAGATGCACAGCAAGAGAAGGAGGCCATCCAAGAGAAGTTTGATAAAGAATGCTCAAAGATCCAAAAGGAGAAGGAGCAACTTCTTGCGAAGTAGATCGGGATCGAAGAAGCAGTCAACAGAGCATTTTGCTCTGTGACTGGCTTAGAACAGAAGGCAGAAGAACCCATAGAACACCAAGTAATGAAGCTTGCTGAAGTCATTCAACAATTTCAACAAAGAGTAGTAGAACTAGAGCTCCAAGCTATACCGAGTACTCCACAAGAAGAATGTGACCAACGAGAACCAAATGCCCGAAGTACAGTAGAAAGGATTAAGGCACTCACTGAAAAATGTAAGCAATTAAGTAGTAGAAGTGTGCAGATACATGAGAACCTATCCGAGAACCCTGAATTTCATAAATTGGAGTCACAGCTCTAGGAGGCAAAGTACCAAGTTGAGAAGTTACAGGTATAGCTAAAGGCCCTACCAACCATAGAGAAAATGAAGAGGTCCCACGAACAACGCATCGTGCAACAACAGATTCATATGATCCAGAGCAAGTTCATGGAAGTGACGCAATAGCTTCAACCTTTGTAGGATAGGGCATGTCAACTATTCTTAGATATTGAGAGCCAAGGGATAGACTTGGAACAGGTCATGAACACAGCAGAGCAGCACTTATAAGGACCAGTTAGTAACACACTCATTCAGGAGTTTGTCGATCAAGAAGCAGTAGCAAAGAAATAGGTTGAAGTAGCTCGAGCGAGGATCGAGGCCTTCGAGGCAGAGTTACCCATAGAAGAGTGACTCAGGGCAAGTCATAGGTGAGTGTTGGGGGCCTGTAGGCCCTCGACCAAGTTTCGAGGAATATATGTTAGGAAATAACTGATGCTATATGTGTTGTAAGCAAGATAATCATATATCTGTGTCCCAGCTAAGGTTGCAGACACCTAAGTCCTGCAACCACCCCTTCCTCTACCTCGGGTGAGACTTCATCTGCTTCACAGGTGTAGCCGAAAGGGCCAGTAGTTAGGGCTTTGTTGGTGCGCTCTTGAGCGTGGAACCCTGGGTCTTCCCCCGTTCCAAAAATATTCATGACTCTTGGATTTAAACTTCAACTTGGAATTTTATTAACTTCAACATGAACTTGAATACACCACCATGAGACTTGAATACATCACCATTACGTAGTTTGAAAACTCATAAAGTATCTCCACCATGAGAATCAACATAAATATTGAACTACTCACACACCATATAAGAGTATATATTACCATTCATATAACCTCTTAAATATACTAATCCTTTATGAGGATCCTCTCATATGTGCTCTTCCTTATTACATTTAGAAAGTATTGTTTTGAATTTTCAAGCAACCCACATTAAATATGCAAACCCTCTAAAATCAATGCACATTATGCCATGTGTGGTAAATATTTGCTACTTAAACATGTGAAGAATATGTCTGAGGGGTAAGATGAGGGGGTTTACCTTTTTTAGTAGCACAAGAAACTTGGTTTTAAAAGTTTTCAATTGGCAAAACATTAATTTTAGAAATTGGTAGGAAGTTTTTATTGGCATGACACCTTATATAGTATTGTTTTAAATTAGTTTCTGGTAGGTTTAATGGAGTTTTACTATTTTTAGATCTGTTTTTTTGCAACCTTTGGAGAAGGTTTGGCGACTAGTATTAGCGGTGTATCCATTGTGATCACAAGGTTTGGAGGATAGTATTAGTGGTGTAACCACTGTGATTGTAGAGTGAAGATTTATGGCACATTTATTGGATGATAAATGTTTTGTATAAGTGGGTTTCTAGGTGGTAGTTTCTTTTTTTGTTTTCTGAACAGATCCTTGAGCTGGCTTACTTCCAAACTGTTGATCGTTCTCCTCAGGATGGAACATGGAGTCAGAGTCTCCTGGGGCACTGCAGATGAGGTGTCCTGACAATATGAACATCCCTTCTATACAGACGAGGCACTAAATATCCAAAAAGGTGGAAACCACTACATGAAGGATTTCATTACCTCAGACAAGGCACCGACTGGGCCTTTACTATCTCCTCAAAAGGATTTTTGATCAAGTGAGCAGGGTTTTGGTCAAAACATATACTAGAATGTATTATCATATGGTGTGAGTGGAGAGCCATCAGAGCATAATTGTCAACATCTTCTCGGTGCGACTATTTTAGAACATTCATCATTTTTTAGTCTATTTTCGGGACGGGGTTCTGAGAAACTTGGAAGGCCATTAGGGGGATTTGTAACATAGACTAATAGGGAAGCGGTTTCCGCTGAGCAGACGGGAAAAAAAAAATGTTTTTTAGTGAAAGGAAGGATAACACACAAAGGGAGAGATTGTGGTTGAAGGAAAAACCAAAATAGAGGGTGACACAGGCTTGGAAACCCAAGAAAGTTAGACGGAGGTTGGTAATTGTAACATACCACCACGACCTAATAGATTTTTCTCGTTTTCCTCCTTTTTCTTGAGGGACAGAATCCCCGAGTTCCTATGAGGTCCTAGCGCAGGCTATCTCTTCCTGTCAGAACCTTCACTAAACCAATTCACCGGTTCTTTCATTGAAAAATCATTGTGTACAACTCAAGAACCAAGCACGGGATTCACCTCCATGTGATCATGGGTTATGACCCGGGCCAAGCCAAGAGGCGCCTTTCACAATTCGTGACTCAGCGATGCCCAAGAGTCAAGTCCTTCGAATCTTCAAACCCTGAAACCCGAAATTGTACCTTCGTTGAGATCGACCACTACGAATCTCCCCCTGATCTGACGGTCTTGGCCGTATCGGGATTTCGGTAACCAGTAGTTTGAAATGCAAGAGAATCGAGTATTTCAACTCTTTGAACCCCGAAACCTGATACGCGAGTTCTTGTACGAGATCCAACGACTCACGGGATTTCAGAGCTTTCCGTGAACTCTAACTGCTCACCACACGTCTCCCCTGATGGACGGTCCAGATCCTTTCAGGACTCCTCTTTTCTACCACGTGACCCTATCCTGTGACCTAGGGCTCATCCTTCGAGCATGTAGGGGTTTCGCGTACCGGGATTTCATGACTGGCGAAGACGAGGGGTCTTACCCTTTGGTTTCCCTGGGTGCCGAAACGATGAAATGCCAAAACCTATTCACACCAAACTGATTCAGAGTTTCATAGACCGGGACTTCGTGACTTGTGAAGACGAGGGATATCGCCCTTTGGTTTCCTGGGTGCCGAAACGCCAAAATTTTGAAACCTACTCACACTAAACTGAATTGGAGTTTCGCATACCGGGACTTCGCGACAATCAAAGACGAGGGGTATCACCCTTTGGTTTCCTGGGTGCCGAAACGCCAAAATGCCGAAATCTATTCATACTAAACTGATTCGGAGTTTCGCATACCGGGACTTTGCGACTTGTGAAGATGAGGGGTATTGCCCTTTGGTTTCCCGGGTTCCAAAACACCGAAATGCCAAAACCTACTCACACTAAACTGAATCGACGTTTTGCATACCGAGACTTCGCAACTTGAGAAGATGAGGGGTATCACCCTTTGGTTTCTCGTGTGCCGAAATGATGAAATGATGAAATCTATTCATACTAAACTGATGGTCCAGATCACTCCTGTATCAACGACCACGATCATGTCATGATTTCATGAATTGTGAGATCATGCAATCCTACCTTTTGACCACTCCAGGTCGCGTGTTAGCGAAATGCTACCCGACTGCCATGTGTCCTGTGCCAATGGATGGCTCTGAATACTTCGGGACTTTCAGGAAGTTTCCAAATCCACTCTCCTGCCTATGCAAAGGATAAGGTCGATGGGTAATAGAGCTTTGATAGATCCTTCAGAGGGTTCTTGGGTAAATTATCCCTAGGCTTGGTGACCTGACTAAAAATCCTTACTGAGTCGCCGAGCTATAAACTTTGTGGTAAGGGTAAAGTAAACTCGCGGGTTTACTATCATGGTAGTCCTTTCAAGGGACTCACTCTGGCTCTGGAGTGCGAGGAAACTTCCCAGGAGGGGGTTCCTTCGGAAAATTACACCAGGGTATAGTGCGAGTCAAGTAGATGGGATGGTTCTTAAGGGAAACAAACTCATATTCTGAACTTACTCATTCTCTACATAACCAATTATGATTATAATAGTATAAGCATGCATCCATTACCTCAAATCAAAACACAAGGCAAACACTTCTATACAGAAACCATTTATGAGCGTATAAAACATGAGCATTTGTTCAGGATATGCAATTTAAAATACAAGACATAACACTTATCAGAAAACACCAGACATGAAGTGACTGCTGAGAGGGGTGCTCGTTTCTACCCAATCGTAGGCTCAATGAATCCAGACGGATTTACCACTAGCCACCCCCGAGATAGACCATGATGCTTGGAGATTTAGTTTTCTACTTCCAGCTCAACGAAAGTCAAGGGCGAAGGTTACTCTCCTTCTCCTCTGTTCAGAACTCCCTATGTTTCCAGAGTTTCTCCAGTTCTTCCCCATGATCCCTATCGTGCGTGTTCTCTCTTCTCCCCTTACCACACTTCCTCTCTTGCCTTTTTCCTCTACAATATTGCATGTAGCACGAACTTCCCCATCTGTGGTCAGGTATGGGAGCTATTAAGGATGGGCGGTTCACCCCCATCCCCTCATTAACTCTTAAGGAGCCTCCCCACCTACCAATCTGATGGGAAATCCATTCTGGGGTTAGAGAGTTGCTTTGGTCTTTGAGCAAGTAAAACCAGTACGGTACTGGCTCAATGGAAGTTAACACAACCATTCAAGGTCCCTTCCACCACATCTCATTAGCCATCATGGTCTCTTTTAGCACATCCCCCCTCCTAGTAGCCATGCAACACATATTCATAACATACTTTACATTCATCGACCTTTTATAAAAAGGTTTGTCAAATCAAACATCCACGTCTTTGAGTTTGCCATAGTTCTTGGCCAATATAGTTATTTTTAAATACTGGGGGAAACAATGTGTTACAATTCCCTCCCTCTTAAAGGAACATCGTCCTCGATGTTCTATCTATCAATATGACATGTATGTACAAAATTAAACAAAATCGGATATGCCTGTTTCATGGCATCTTCCATTTCCCAGGTAGACTCATCTAGGCCAAAATGTTTCCACTGCACCTTGACCTGTGCAATGGTTCGGTTCCTGAGTGGGGTTTCCTTTCTGTCTAGTATGCATTGAGGTTCTGACAGGAATTCTCTCTCCGATTCCACCTAGATCATAGAACAGTCAATTATATGATTAGAATCATGTACATATTTCTTCAATAATGAAACNNNAATAATGAAACATGGAAAACATTATGTGCTTTTACTGTGGGAGGAAGTGCCAGCCTGTAGGATACATGTCCCACTCTATCTAAAACTTCAAATGGTCCACAATACCGAGGTGCCAACTTGGCACAAACTCCCATCCTCAGGGAAATCTTCCTGGGCCTAACTATGAGATATACGTGGTCTCCCGTCTTGAATTCTCTTGGAGTTCTTTTTCGGTTGGCGTAACTTTTCTGTCTGTTCTGAGTGACCTTCAGATTCTATTTTATTTGAATCACTTGTTGTTCCATTTCTTTTAGCATGTTGGGTCCAATAGAAATTATGTTTATGAGATTACTCCAACTGACTGGAGTGTTGCATGGTCTACCATAGAGGACTTCGAAGGGACTCGTCTTCAGGGATTCTTGGTAGCCGTTGTTGTAGGCGAATTCCACCAGTGGCAAGTAATCTTCCCACTTCTTGGGCTGATGCATTACATGCATTCTTAGCATGTCTTCCAATATTTGGTTCACTCTTTCCATCTATCCATCGGTTTGAGGATGATAGGCTGTGCTAAATAGTAATTTGGTCTCCAGACCAACCATAAAGGATTTTCAAAAGTTGGAAGTAAATTCCGTGTCTCTGTCAGACACGATATCTTTAGGCATACTGTGTAGTCTGAATATCTCCTTCATGAATATGCTGGCGATATCTATTGCCTTGCAAGTCGATTTGATGGGGATAAAATGGGTGGACTTGCTCAATTTATCCACCACTACCATGATGACGTCATTCTATTTGGTCGATGTTGGTAATCCGGTGATGAAGTCCATTGAAATGGTTTCCCACTTCCATTCTGAGATTGGTAGAGGTTGTAATAATCTTGATGGGTGTCGGTGTTCTGCGTTAAACTATTGGCATTCTAGGTAGTTAGCTAAATAGTTAGCTATGTATTTCTTTAACCTAGGCCAATAGAATTGTTTCCTAGTGGCCGTGATCATCTTTTGATATCTTGGGTGACTAGTATATGGTATTTTATGTAGTTCATCCATCATGAACCTCTTCAAGTCGTCACAATTTGGAATATACAATCTGTTTCTGTAAGTTTGTAGACCTCCATCTATGATTTGGTAGCCTTCATACTTTATTCCTGTGGGTTCTTTCTCTAGGTACGAGGTCACGGTTTGGAAGAATGTGTCAGTTTCTTGTGCATTCCCGACTCTTTCTTTGACATTCGTCTCGCAGGTGCTCACCGCTGCTAGGTGAATTGTTTTCATACTTCTGCTAAGGGAATCGACCACCTTATTTTCCTTTCCTTTAACACCTTTGATTTCAAAATCAAACTCACTAAGGGAATCGGCCATCCACCTAGCTTGTCTGGCATTGAGCTTTGGTTGGTCAAACAGATATTGCAATCCACAATGGTCTGTCATAAGTACAAATTTCCTTCCCAGGAGGTAATGTCTCCACATTTTTAAGGCGTGCACTATGGTGGTCAGCTCTAGATCACGGGTCACATAGTTGACTTCGTGCTCATTCAATTTTTTGGATTCATAGCAGACTACACTTCCTCCTTGCATAAGGACTCCTCTGAGCCCTTCCTTATAGGCATCTGTGCACACAAGGAAGTCGTTTTCGGGATCAACGATCTTCAGCATGGGTGCATGGGTCAGAAGGTTTTTCAGGGATTGAAATCTTTCTTCACATTCTTGTGTCCACGTGAATTTAGCTCCCTTATTCTGGAGGGTAGTGATTGGACAACCAATCTTGGAGAATACTTTTATAAATCTCCTATAGTATCCTACTAAGCCCATAAAGGATCTTATATCTGAAGCATCCTTTGGGGTAGGCCATTCCATGATAGACCGGATCTTGTCAGGGTCTACTGCTACTCCTTTTTCAGATATGACATGGCCCAAGTAATGTAGTTGCTTCTGGAAAAATTCACATTTGCTAAATTTGGCATAGAGCTGATGTTCTCTTAGCACTTGAAGCACAAG
>CBVK0100535973.1:0-14848 GCA_900067695.1 Picea abies | reverse complement strand
TCCAGATTCAGAGCTCAGTCTTTTGACAAGCCATCCATGAGCGGCCTAACTCAGAGTTCTTTCACCATGCATTTCAGCTCTACTTGTTTTGTAAGGAAAGCACAATCTTGAGGGCTCTGAAGGACCTTCCGATGGAGGGAGAGGGAACCCCTATCTCTGTCTTCAGCGTGTACTCTGGTTCTGCTAATAGATCAAGCCTGGAACCATTGACGACTCCCTTGTCTCATGTTTCATATTTATGTTTGTTTTCGAATTGTTATTTGCTTTCAGCTATTAGTTAGATTGTATTCTATTTTGTTTTCTGCTTTCTGTTAACACCCTTGCTACCACAGATGTTCTGCCTTGGTGAACCCAACAAGGCATGCAGAGCGGTCTCCATTTTTCTCACCCGGTGACAGATTGACCGCGAACAGGTGCATTGCCCCAGCTTGAGTTCATATAATTCTTTAGTCTTTTCTTCGAAATACTTTCCCGATAGATACTTCTTCCTGAAGTATTTCTCAAATCGTTCCCAAGATAGGTCTTCTTCTTGAATCCCTTTTACGTTCTTAAGGTCTTCCCACCAAATGGAAGCCTTCCCATTCAGGTTGAAAGTGGCTACTTGGGCCTTCAAATTTTTCGAGAAGTCATGGACTCTGAAATACTTTTTTAGTTCAAGCAGCCATGCCTTTGCTTCCTCTCTCTTCTTTATTTCACCATCAAAAGAGGGTGGTTTGGCCTTCTTGAATTATTTGATATTATGATTTTTGGAATGAGTTCGCTTCTTCTGTTTTCTTCGGGAATAAGAACTAGTTCTGCTACTAGAAGATCCCTCTAAGTCGCTAGTTTCCTTTCCAGAGGAATCGTTCGACACTTGTCCCTTATCTCTAGGGTGAACCTTTCTCGAGGTGCTCCTCCCAGTGTGGCCACTTAAAGGACCACATTTCCGTATCCCAGGTGGGATTTGACTTCTCTTTGTCTATCGTTGGTCCGCGTGACTGGTGTCAGGTCCATGATGCAACTGTCTTTATATGTTGGATAAGATTTTCAACAAGACTGCATTAATTTCCATTTGCTTCTATTGCTCTTTTATCAACCTCTCATTGTCAGCCTTGCAACTCTGTAGTTTGACCATGAGGCTTCTCACAGTCTCAACTAGATCTAGAGGGGTCTCTACTGCTCTCCTTTCGTCAGACTCTTCGTCTCTATTGTGGGAGCCATCTCCCACTTCATGGTGCGTCACCATTCTATGTGGCTGCAGTTTCCCACGGTTGATCGTCTTCTTGTTGTGCAAGAAAAACACTTGTTGTTAGTCAACATTATATTCATTCACAATCAACGCATAATTCATATTTTTTAAATGCATACACACAATAGGAATTTTCATTCTTAACTTCGGATTTTGATAAGGGGGGTTAGGATAGAGAGTTACTCCTTTTAAGAGTACTTCATATGGAGTTCCTGCACAAATCGTCCATGAGCCCAAGCAAGCCAAGTGTTCTAGCCATGCTCTAATACCAATTTGTAACATACCACCACGACCTAATAAATTTTTTGCCTTTTCTTCTTTTTTCTTGAGGGACAGAATCCCCGAGTTCCTACGAGGTCCTAGTGCAGGCTAGCTCTTCTTGTCAGAACCTTCACTAAACCAATTCACCAGTTCTTTCATTGAAAAACTATCGTGTAAAACTCAAGCACCAAGCATGGGCTTCACCTCCATGTGATCATTGTTTATGACCTCGGGCCAAGCTAAGAGGTGCCTTTCGCAATTCGTGACTCAATGATGCCCGAGAGTCAAGTCCTTAGACTCTTCAAACCTTGAAACTTGAAATTGTACCCTTGTTGAGATTGACGATTGCGAATCTCTTCCTGATCCGACGATCCTGGCCGTATCAGGATTTTAGTAACTAGAAGTTTGAAATGCAAGAGAGTCGAGTATTTCGACTCTTCAAACCCTGAAACCTGATACACGAGTTCTTGTATGAGATCCAACGTCTCCCCCGATGGATGGTCTAGATCCTTTCGGGACTCCTCTTTTCTACCACGTGACCCTATCCTATGACCTAGGGCTCATCCTCCGAGTGCGTCGGGGTTTCGCGTACCAGGGTTTCGCGACTGGCGAAGATGAGGGGTCTTTCCCTTTGGTTTCCCCGGGTGCCAAAACGTCGATATGCCAAAACCTATTCACACCAAACTGATTCAAAGTTTCGTAGACTAGGACTTCACAACTTTCAAAGACGAGGGATATCGCCCTTTGGTTTCCCGGGTGTCGAAACGTCGAAATGTCGAAACCTACTCACACTAAAATGAATCAGAGTTTCACATACCGGGACTTCACAGCTTGCAAAGACAAGGGGTATCACCCTTTGGTTTCCCGGGTGCCAAAATGTCAAAATGCCAAAATCTATTCATACTAAACTGATTTGGAGTTTCGCATACTGGGACTTCGCGAATTGCGAAGATGAGGGGTATCACCATTTGGTTTCTCGGGTGTTGAAACGCCGAAATGCTGAAACCTACTCACACTAAACTGAATTGGAGTTTTGCATATAGAGACTTCGAGACTTGCGAAGATGAGGGGTATCACCCTTTGGTTTCTCGGGTGCCGAAACGCTGAAATGCCGAAATCTATTCATACTAAACTGATGGTCCAGATCACTCCTGTATCAACGACCACGATCACGTTGTGATTTCACGAATCGTGAGATCGTGCAATCCTACCTTTTGACCACTCTAGGTTGCGGGTCAGCGAAATGCTACCCAGCTGCCATGTGTCCTGTGCCAATGGATGGCTCTGAATACTTCGGGACTTTCAGGACGTTGCCAAATCCACTCTCCTGCCTATGCAAAGGATAAGGTCGACGAGAAATAGAGCTCCGACAGATCCTTCAGAGGGTTCTTGGGTAAATTATCCCTAGGCTTGGTGACCTGACTAAAAATCCCTTCTGAGTCGCTGATCTATAAACTCTGTGGTAAGGGTAAAGTAAACTTGCGGGTTTACTATCATGGTAGTCCTTTCAAGCGACTCACTCTGGCTTTGGAGTGTGAGGAAACTTCCCGGGAGGGGGTGCCTTGGGAAATTACACTAGGGCATAGTGCAAGTCAAGTAGATGGGACAGTTATCAAGGGAAACAGACTCATATTCTGAACTTACTCATTATATACATAACCTATTATGATTATACTAGTATAAGCATGCATCCATTACCTCAAATCAAAACACAAGGCAAACACTTCTATACAGAAACCATTTATGAGAAATCAAAACACAAGGCAAACACTTCTATACAGAAACCATTTATGAGAGTATAAAACATGAGCATGCGTACATGAAATGAAATTTAAAATAGAAGACATAACACTTATCAGAAAACACCAGTCGTGAAGCGACTGCTGAGAGGGGTGCTCATTTCCACCCAATCGTAGGCTCAGTGAATCCATACGGATTTACCACTAGCCACCCCTAAGCTAGAACACGATGCTTGGAGATTTAGTTTTCTACTTCTAGCTCAACGGAAGTCAAGGATGAAGGTTACTCTCCTTCTCCTCTGTTTAGAACTCCTTGTATTTCCAGAGTTTCTCCAGTTCTTCTTCACGATCCCTATCGCGCACATTCTCTCTTCTCCCCTTACCACACTTCCTCTCTTGCCTTTTTCCTCTGCAAGATTGCATGTGGCATGAATTTCCCCATCCGCGGTCAGGTATGGGAGCTGTTATGGATGGGTGGTTCACCCCCACCCCCTCATTAACTCTTGAGGACCCTCCCGATAACTCTTGAGGACCCTCCCCACCTACCAATCTGACGGGAAATCCATTCTATGGTTAGAGAGTTTCTTTGGTCTTTGAGAAAGTAAAACCAGTATGGTACTGGCTCGGTGGAAGTTAACGCAACCATTNNNCTAGGTCCCTTCCACCACCTCTCATTAGCCATCGTGGTCTCTTTTAGCACTTCCCCCCTCCCAGCAGCCATGCAACACATATTCATAACATACTTTACATTCATCGACCTTTTATAAAAAGGTCTGTCAAATCAAACATTCACGTCTTTGAGTTTGCCATAGTTCTTGGCCAATATAGTTATTTTTACAGACTGGGGGAAACAGGTTGTTACAATAATAGGCATGGACGTGGGTTTGGAAGAAACAATTAACTTATCACTCTATGCGTTAGTTGGGAGGTTTGCGTATAAGACTATGTGTGATATCTCGTTCTCGACTTGGATGAAGCAAACTTGGGTACCCATCATTGGGTACGAACCAAAATACCTTACCTTGCCTTCTGGTTGGTTCAGTCTAGTATTCAAGCTCCCAGAAGATGCAAAGACTATTCTAAATGGTTTTTGGGACAATGAGGGTGGCATCGTCATGCTAAAGAGGTGGTGCACCCATTTTGACCCTGCCATAGAGTATTTCAGCTTTCTACATGTCTGGGTTATGTTGCCCGGACTACCACTCAACTTGTGGAATAAGAATGCCTTAAAGGCCATTGGCAACCTGATAAGACATTTTCTTAAATATGATGAAAAGGGACTTCACAATCCAGATAAACACATGGCGTGTATACTAGTTGAAGTGGATATCCATGCAAGTCTTATGGGATCACTTGAACTAGAGTGGAGAGGACAAGTGATGATGCAATGACTTGACTACCAGGGTCTGCCTTTTTGTTGTAGTTCTTGCATAAGGACTGGGCATCTTCAACATGATTGTCCTTCATGGAAAGGGTATGGAGATGTGGAGGAATCTATGGAAACATAGGTTAATGACTTATACATGAGTGATGGGGTGATGCAGGAGCATCGTAAGCAGCCAACAAAGCAAGCACAAAGGTGGAAGACAACTGTAAACGCACCAACACACATTTTGAAAATGTTTTAAATTTAAATGAAGAAGCATTTATGTAATAGCTGAGAGAGCATAATTACATTTGTGTTTTGGATATTGTAAACAGATCTTGAGTGTTTCTCTCATCTGTCGAAAATGAATGCATTTATTGTAATTTATGAAAAGTTGTTGTGATTTTATTTCAGATTAGATAGCTTGTAGTGTAGGAGGGAAAACAGATAGAAAGACACCCTCACTTGTATCACGGTAGAGAGGATTTCATAATTTCTGTAAGCTGTAGATATGTAGAGAGGATTTCAGAATTTCTATAAGTTGTAGAGTTGTAGAGAGCAAGAACACAGAGAAGAACCCATATACAGGAACACTTGAGTTAATATATGAATGCTTTGATTCAATTTCATGGTATTATTATGCTTACTGTTCACATCTGTTGAATGGTATGTTTACAATGTTTTGTTTCTCTGTTATGCATTTATTTCAATGCTATGTGTGTATGAATACTCTTGATTCCATGATGAATGTATGAAATCTGTGAGGAGAGAAGAATGAGTTTCAATTGTTTCTCTTCCTGAGAATTCCTACAAAGAGTGCAGTGAACGTCCGCAAGGTGTGTGTTGACGAGGGTCTGAGTTTTATCTCAAAAATATCAGGAAGGATACCATTTTTCTCACATCAGTAGAATTGCAGGATAACACAATGCCATGCAAGGCATGCACAGGTGGAGTGAAGTATTATACTTTATCAACCAAGGAGGAAGGTTGAAGGATTGTTGTTGCAAGGAGTGCACATAGTTGGAGGAACAAATAACCAGAGGTTATTTGCGAATGTCACAAGGAGTGCGTGCAGAATCACTAAGGAAGTCCTAGAGTTTGCAAGAAAATTCTCAGGAGGTAAATAACCTTGAAGAGTTCAAGGGAAGGTGAGTGTCGAGGCCACTCAATAGGAAGAAATCTCAGAAGAGTTGACGCCAGAGCGTTCAGTGGAGGAATATTGAAAGCTGGAATAGACGGTGGAGTCGCTTCAAGGAGAAGTGTCGATTTTCCATGGGCCATTGGATATCATAGACCAGTGGAGAGATTAAGGCCAAGTGTTTATCAGTACTCATAATATTAGGAGGAATACAGGCCATTAGATTCAGATCAACGAGGGTCGTTGCTCTCACATCCTTGAATTTTTCCATTTCAAAATTCAGATAATGGAGGAAGCTGTAACTTGGAATCGAGAGTCATGGATACCTGAGTCGCGAAGTCCCGAAAGAACTGGGACTGTTAGATCGCTAGTAGCAGAGAGTCGTCAATCTGTGGCAAGGGGTTGTCATGGTTTCAGAAGTCCGTGAAAGGAGTTGTTGCATCGCAAAACACCGATACATGAAATCTTGGTTGTCGAAAATACTGGACCACAGTTCATAGTCAGAGGTCACATCAGAGAAAAGTCAAGCGAGGAATCAAATTCCTATTGGCCTTTTCGGGTTTTGGGGATTTTCGAGACAGGAGGATTCACATCTAGGATCATGAATTTACGAAAGATGAAATAGCCATTTGGGCAAAGGTTGTGGTCATATAAGAGATCACGTGGGAGTGAGTTGGTTCTTAGCGTTTCTTTGCGTGGGCACAACTCCAAAGAAGGACCCGTGGTTACACACTAGTGTGGGTGAGTGATTTTCCTACGGGGAGATAAGAGAGTCAATCAGACTCTCGGGAAGATTAAGAATGATCCTAAGACTGGGAGGTCGTGTAGAACCCGCTGAGGTGGGGGTGCTGCATCGAGTGGTATCAGAGCGTAGACTACAATCTTATTTTTGTTTTCTGTGGGGAACAGATTGAAACAATGCCACCAAGAAGGAGAGAAATACCAATGCCCAATCCAACTATGGAAAGGGAGATGAGAGAACTCCATGCTCGACTAGATTCTATGGAGACAACACAAAGACAGACAATTGATGCTAGATATGTCAGTGAAGATGAAAGAGAAAATGAGGCTGGATTTGAAGAAGTTGTAGCCAAAGACGCTGCAGAAGAACGTCTATTTCGAGTTGTTGCAAGAATTAGATCTAGAGAAAAGATAAACATTCTGATGTATGAAGGCAACTTAGACATTGAAGAGTTGCTAGATTGGTTTAGGGCTCTGGATAAATACTTTGACTATGAGGATCTCGAGGAAGATAAGAAAGTTAAACATGTTGTCACTAGACTTAAAGGGCATGCAACACTGTGGTGGGATGAACTACAGGCTAATAGGTGTTTGAAAGGAAATGAAAGAATCAAAAGTTGGGATAGGATGGTTGAAAAAATGAAATCCAAGTTTATACCTAGAGACTAGCAGATCAATCTGTTTCGAAGAATGCAAAACTTGAGATAGAAGATGATGACAATGAAGGAGTACACTGAAGATTTTTACAGGCTCAACATTAGATCAGGTCATCGATAAAGTGATGATGAAAAGGTTTCCAGATACATGAATGGTCTGAGATATGACATTCAATATGAAATAAGCATGGTGACAATCAAAAATGTCAAAGACACTTATCAAATGGACTTGAAGGCTGAAGAAAAATTGGCCCGAAAGCAAGTTCAAAGAGGTCGAGGTCGAAGTCAGAGAAGAGGCAAAGCAATTGCCCAAGACAGGACTTAGAAGCTGAAGGAAGAAGAAAAGAAACCTCATACTCACCCTGAAAGGGAAGGAAGTTCACAGGGAGGACAATATGCTGATAGAAATACTTTTCCACGAGCTAGAGGAAGAGGAAGAGGCAGAGGAGGTGAGATAAAATGTTTTTACTGTGGTAAGATCGAACATAAATCCATAGAATTCCCTAATATAAAAATGGATGGAGGAGAATCTCACATTTCATAAGCATAGAGGCGAAATATTGAGGTAGAAGATGCAGAAGGCAAAAGATCCTTAATGATGTGGAAAATTCTCTTGAAACCAGAGAAAGAAATAGAGAATCCAGTCCAAAGAAACAATTTGTTTAGAACTGCTTGGAAGACCAAGGATAGGGTATGAAAGGTAATAGTGGACAGTGGGAGGACATATAATCTAGTATCCACAGAGATGGTGGACAAGATGGAATTGGAGACTATTCCCCATCCAAGCCCATACAAGGTTTCGTGGCTGCAAAAGGGACATCAGGTAACTATCACTAAACAATGCTTAGTTGAATTTAAAATAGGGGGATATAAGGATGAAATTTTATGTGATGTTATTCCCATGGATGAATGCCATCTTTTGTTGGGAAGATCGTGGCAATGTGACAGGAATGTTGTTCATGATGGGAGAAAGAACACATATACCTTGGAGAAAAACTGTAGAACACATATGTTGCTTCCAATTAAAGACAAGGAGGAAAAACCAGAGGTGAGAAATACTATACATCTCATGAGTGGGAAGGAGCTTCTTGAGGAAGTCAAGAAAGAAGAAGTCATGTAGTTTGCAGTGGTAAGAAAACCTAGAGTCATCTTAACCAGTACCAAGATAGATGATCTACCTGATGAAATTCATAAACTGCTAGAGGAGTTCACTGATATAGTGGTGGATGAATTACCTTGTTCGTTGCTACCCATTAGGAGCATAAGTCGTCACATTGATCTTATACCTGGAGCAAGTTTACCAAACAAGGTTGCGTACATATTTACACTGCAAGAGAATGAAGAAGTCAAAAGACAGGTCCAGGATTTGATGGACAAAGGATTGGTTAGAGAAATCTTGAGTCCATGCGCTGTACCTATAGTGTTAAGCCCAAAGAAATATGGTGGCTGTAGAATGCGTACAGACTCAAGAGCTATAAACAAAATCACCATCAAGTATAGATTTCCTTTACCAAGGATTGATGACTTGATGGATTGCTTGAGTGGAGCAAAGTTTTTTTCAAAAATTGATTTGAAAAGCGGATATCATCAGATTAGAATGAGGGAAGGTGATGAATGGAAGACAACATTCAAAACAAATGAAGGACTGTATGAATGGCTTGTCATGCCATTTGGTTTGATGAACGCGCCAAGTACTTTTATGAGGCTGATGAACGAAGTCTTGAAATATTTCATAGGAAAGTTTGTATTCGTATATCTTGATGATATACTGATATTTAGTAAGACTGAAGAATAACACCTGAAGCATTTAGCTGCAGTGATGAGGAGATTACAGTAAGAGAAATTGCTGATCAATTTGAAGAAGTCATCCTTCATGAAGACATAACTCATTTATTTGGGTTTTGTAATCTCTTTGAACGAGTTGAAAATGGATCCTAAGAAAGTAAAGGCAATCAGAGATTGTCCATTGCCGAAGAGTGTCTTTGAAGTTCAAAGCTTCCATGGATTGGCTAGTTTTTATAGGAATTTGATAAAAAATTTCAATGAGATATGTGCACTGATGATGGACATAGTCAAGAAAAGACACAAATCTTTTCATTGGACAGAGGAAGAAAAGAAGAGATTCAGGTCGCTGAAGGAGAGGATAACTGGATAGCCAGTTCTGGTTCTACTAGATTTTAGCAAGACGTTTCAAGTGAGATATGACACAAGTGGATTTGTGATTGGAGCGGTCTTAAGCCAAGACAATAGGCCGATTGCATACTTCAGTGAGAAGCTGAACGATGCAAAGATGAAATATTCCACGTATGACAAGGAGTTTTATGAAGTCATACAAGCGTTGAAAAAATGGAGGCATTACTTGGTTCCGAAAGAGTTTGTCTTGTATAACGACAACCATGCATTACAATTCATAACTTGACAGGAAAAATTGAACCAGAAGCATGCAAAATGGATTGAATACATGCAGAATTTTACTTTTGTTATAAAGCATATTTCTGTAACTGCTAAGAAAGTTTCTGATGCTTTGAGCAGGAAGTGTTTGATTCTGTAGGAGTTCAGAGTGAAGACCTTAGGTTTCGATAACCTCAAGGATATGTACAGAGATGATGTAGATTTCAAAGAAGCCTATGAAGCATGTGAGAATCCTGTTCTCAGAGATAGAAGCCAATGGACTGAATATATGATTTAGGATGGACTGCTATTCAGGGGTAATCAATTGTGTATTCAGAAGAGTTCTATGAGAGAGAATCTTCTGAAGAAAAATCATAGTGGAGGATTGGCTGGACATTTTGGCCATGAAAAAACGTTCACACAAATAAATGGCTCATATTATTGGCCAGGGATGAAAACAGATGTCAAGAAATTCGTGAACAGGTGCAGAATTTCCAGCACGCGAAGGGAAAGAGATAGAATACAGGGTTGTATCAGCCATTGCCAGTACCAGAGAGGCCATGGGATGCAGTAAGTATGGATTTTGTGTTCGGACTACCAAGGACTCAAAGAGGTTGTGACTCGATCTTTGTGGTAGTTAATAGATTTTCTAAAATGGCACATTTTATACCATGTCAGAAAACCAGTGATGCAACTCACATTGCAAATCTGTTTTTCAAAGAAGTTGTTAAACTTCACGGCTTACCTAGGAGTATTGTATCGGACAGGGATACCAAATTTGTTGGTCATTTTTGGAGGACCCTATGGAAAAACCTGGGGACTAATTTATCTTTCAGCTCATCATACCATCCTCAGACGGATGGGTAGACTAAGGTAGTAAACTGAAGCTTGGGAGATTTATTAAGAAGTTTGGTGGTTGAACATCATAGTCAGTTGGATCAAATTTTTCCACAAGTGGAATTCGCATATAATGATTCACCAAACCGGAGCATAGGAAAAATCCCATTCCAGATAATGTATGTAATGCGGTCGAGAGGAGTATCTAAGTTGAGGGACTTAGAGAAGAGTGAATTCAGAAGTGCTAGCACAAAGTATTTTGCAGCGGAAATGCAAGAACTCCACAGTAATATTAAGGAGCGATTGAAAAATTCCAACCATAAATGTAAGCGCATAGCAGATCAACACAGAAGAGAATTTCATTTTGAAGTAGGTGATTTGGTCCTGGAACATATTAGAAAAGAAAGGTTCCCAAGGGGAACATACAATAAGTTGAAGATGAAGAAAATTGGACCGTGTAAAATCATAAGGAAGTTTGAGGAAAACGCTTATGAGATTGAATTACCAGATGGGGTAGAAATATCACCCATATTCAACAAAGCAGATCTGTACCCTTATAGAGACGACGAAACAGGAAGAGGGAGACCTGAGGATCAGAAGGAAGTTCAATGGGTTAAACAAATGCATGTAGCTGGAAGGCTGCATATAGAGAAGATAATTGACCAGAGAGTTAGCAAGAGGACCCGAAGAAAGACATATTTTGAATATTTGGTCAAATGGAAAGGACACGCAATTGAGGATGCCAGTTGGGAAAGTGAAGAAAATATCCAAAAACATGGACAGATGCTGCAGGAGCTCGTGAACATGAGTTCATGAATTTTCTAGCCAGAGGAGTATGATGCAGAAGCATCGTAAGCAGCTAGCAAAGCAAGCGCAAAGGTGGAAGACACCTGGAAATGAACCAGTGCACATTTTGAAAATGTTTTAAATTTAAATGAAGAAGCATTTATGTAATAACTAAGAGAGCATATCTACATTTGTGTTTTGGATATTGTAAATATATCTTGAGCGTTTCTCTCATCTGTAAAAAATGAAGGCATTTATTGTAATTTATGAAAAGTTGTTGTAGCTTTTATTTCAGATTAGATAGCTTGTCGTGTAGGAGGGAAAACAGATAGAAAGACACCCTCGCTTGTATCACGGTAGAGAGGATTTCATAATTTCTATAAGCTGTAGAGTTGTAGAGAGGATTTCATAATTTCTGTAAGCTATAGAGTTGTAGAGAGAAAGAACACAGAGAAGAACCCATGTACATGAACACTTCAGTTAAATGCTTTGACTCAATTTCATGGTATTATTATGCTTACTGTTCACATCTGTTGAATGGTATGTTTATAGTGTTTTGTTTCTCTGTTATGCATTTATTTCAATGCTGTGTGTGTTTGAATACTCTTGATTCCATGATGAATGTATGAAATATGTGAGGAGCGAAGAATGAGTTTCAATTGTTTCTCTTCCCAAAAATTCCTGCAAAGAGTGTAGTGAACATCCGCAAGGTGTGCGTTGACGAGGGTTTGAGTTTTATCTCAAAAATCTCAGGAGGGATACTGTTGTTCTCATATCAGTAGAAGTGCATGATAGCACAATGCTGTTCAAGGTGTGCACAAGCGAAGTGAAGTCTTAGACTTTATCAACCGAGGAGAAAGGTTGAAGGATTGTTGTTGCAAGGAGTGCACAAAGTTAGAGGAACAAATAACCAGAGGTTATTTGCGAATGCCACAAGGAGTGCATACATAATCATTAAGGAAGCCCTAGAGTTTGCAAGAAAAATCTCAGGAGGGAAAGAACCTTGAAGAGTTCAAGGGAAGACGAATGTCGAGGCCACTCAACATGAAGAAAGCTCAAAAGAGTTGATGCCAGAGCGTTTAGTGGAGGAATATTGAAAGCTGGAATGAACAATGGAGTCTCTTCAAGGAGAAGTGTCAATTTACCGTGGGCCGTTGGATCTCACAGACCAGTGGAGAGATTAAGGCTGAGTGTTTCTCAATACTCATAAGCTTAGGAGGAATAGAGGTCATTGGATTCAGATCAACGGGGGTCATTGATCTCTCATCCTTGAAATTTTCCATTTCAGAATTTGGATAGTGGAGGAAGCTGTGACTTAGAATCGAGAGTCATGGACACCCGAGTCGTGAAGTCCCGAAAGAACTAGGGTCGTCAGATCACGAGTAGCAGAGAGCCGTCGATCTGTGGCAAGGGGTTTTCATGGTTTCGGAAGTCAGTGAAAGGAGTTGTTGCATCGAAAAATGCTGATATGTGAAATCCTGGTTGCTGAAAAGACTGGACCCCAGTTCATAGTCAAAGGTCACATCAATGAAAAGTCAAGGGAGGAATCAAATTTCCTTTGGCCTTTTTGGGTTTCGGGGATTTTTGAGATAAGAGGATTCACATCTAAGATCACGAAGTCATGAAAGCCAAAATACCCATTTGGGCAAAGGATGTGGTCATATCATAGATCATGTGGGAGTGAGTTGGCACTTAGCATTTCTTCCCATGGGAGAAACTCCAAAGAAGGACCTGTGGTTACACACTAGTGTGTGTGAGTGATTTTCCTGAGGGGAGATCAGAGAGTCAATCAGACTCTCAGGGAGATTAAGAATGATCCTAAGACTGTGAGGTCGTGAAAAACCCACTGAAGTGGCGGTGCTGCATCATGGGGATGCAGAAGGTGGGGACTTTTACATTAGTGTTAGGAGTGGACTCCTCAAAAATCCTTTCCGACTCATATCTCGGTAAGTTAAAATTATACTGTCCCTCCTTATATTTTAATCTTTTGTCTTGGGAGAGGGATTTACTGGATAAGACCTTTCCTTCATTTTTTCTCTCTCCGAGACTACTAGTACCTCCAAGAGTGCTTTGGATTTGGGAGGGTTGACCTTGGGTGGTGATAGGGTTACTGAGGCCTTGTTACCTAACAACCCTACCCCTACTTTACTTGAGTCATCCACCACAAGGTTCAGTGGAGCTCCAGATATTTCTGCACAACTACTCTCTACTAAACCTGAGAATTCACAGTCGATTGATACAGACTTAGAAGCAATGATACCAACCCTCAACGATTCTATTAGCCCCATACCTCTTCAAAATTTTTGGAGCTCGGAAGCCTATCAGGGATGCACAAAGTGTGATATGGGTACATCTGTGGCTGTTGGGGAAGAAGGAAAATGAAAGGAATTAGCATGGTCCCATGGCCTGGGTTTGGAGGTCTCTCTAATTAAAACACGTAGTGCACGCAAGAAGCTAAGATCAACACTTGTTATGGGGACTCAACACTCAATTTCTAGTCTTTCTTTGGGGGCACTTAGAGGTGTTAAATCCCTCACAAGGGCCAATATATGATCCTTATCTCTCTAAACATAAGAGGGGTTGGTGGCACCCTAAAAATTCCTACAATTCATAGAATTTTCTCTAATAAAAAACCTGGCATCATTTTTTTCCAAGAGACTTTAGTCTTTGTGGAGAAGGCCATAAAGTTTATGTGCTCGATTTACCCTGATTGGATGACCACTGCTTTTAGTTCTGTTGGGACATCTGGGAGCCTATTAATGGCTTTGAATCCTAATATTTTTGAACTACAATATTTTCTAAGTCTCGGTGGAATTCTATTGAAAGGTATCCACCTACCAGATAAAAGGAATATAAGTTTTATTAATACATATGGGCCGTGCACGGGGCGTAGGCGCTTCTGAGAACAAGTAGAAGATAAAGGTCTGTTAGCACTTAATAATATCATCCTAGTGGGTGATATTAACTTTGCAGATAGTACCGAAGAAGTTTGGGGCGAAGTAGCATTTCCCGATCCATTGGCAGCTTTTAAAAAAAATCTTTTCTCCATGAACAAGTTGGTGGATATAAAGCTTGCAGTAATTCTGCCTACAAGGGTGTAGTGGCAGGAGAGGGAGGGAGGAAATACAAAAGAGATTGGATAGGGATTACATTGGTGAAGAACTCCTGAATGATGTTGCAAAATACAGATCTTGGGTGGAACTACCATTTATTTCGGATCATGCGCATGTTGTTCTACAATTAGATTATGGTTACAAGCCTGTTGCATACCCATTTAAATTCAATCCAACATTTCTGCAAGAAGAGTCTTTCTTTGATCTTGTTCGGGATTTTTGGGGTTCACAACAGGTAGATGAAGGAGATGGAGCACAATGAAGACTGTCTTGGAAACTCTTGGGTTTAAAGGCACAGGTAAAGATTTGGTTGGCTGACAAAAAGAAAAAGGAGTTGGTCCTTCTCAATCATTTAGAAGCTTAGTGTTAGGGTCCTAACCCGCACATAGGTATAACAATAAATTTGAATGTAATAAAGGTCAATATTAGTAAGGCCTTTCAATAAAATAGAATAAGGTGGATGTAAGAAGACCTAATAGAATCTTTCACTTCTAGAAGGATCTTCCTCTAGATGCTTCTTTTTAGTATAAATAGGAGTCAAGGGTATGAGAACCTTAGCTTGGATATTTTTGTAATAGGTGACTTGAAGTCG